>CAWUHX010000101.1:874315-1027069 GCA_963922205.1 Romanomermis culicivorax | reverse complement strand
TTTTGTTTTTTTTTCCGCGACGCATCTTGAAATTTTTGTAATGTATCCTGAAAAATGTTGCGCTTCATTATCGGGATCAATGGAAACGATTTTTTCAAGTGGTAATAAATTTCTTCAAGTGATGACGATTTTTTGGGCATTTTTCATACTCAGTACAATATTCCTAACAAAGCTTAGAAATGAGTTTCTAGTATAGCATTTTTACAGTAAGAAAACTACAACACAATAGTGTTTTTGAATAATCTTCGAAAATGAGGTCATGTTTTTCCATACAGTATCATTTTATTTTGTTTTACGTCATCAAAACAGGCAATTTCGACAACAATAACAACCTTTACTAATTGCAAGTTGTTCAACTTTGACTGAAACGGTCGCTGATTGACAAGATAAAATTAGAGTAGCTGTCAAGAATTCTACAAAAGAAAAACGACGTACAAAAAAAAAACAACCTGAATTTTAGACTGTATACAAAGCAAACTAGATTTGTCATGTCGGTCTGGTTTGTATATATTTGAAAACGTCAGATACAAAAATTTCTAACGCAAACATTTTAAAGTTTCGTCATTTTCTAAAGTCGGAAAATGGTATTGTCTACAGTAAACGTGGACGAAAATTCCAATACGATATTCAATTTTGACGAATTTTACCAGAAACAATTCCCGAGCTTTGGCCCGATTCCAAAAATTCGTGGTCATCTTTTTGGCCGTACCAGCTTGTTTCACTACGGTCTATTGTATTCTGGACGTGGTCTTTCTGGGCTATACGCCTAAACATCGTTGCGATGATGATGAAAATTCCGGCTACAGTAATCTGACAATAGGGGAGTGTAGTTTAAAACGCGGTAATCTTACTGTAGCTTGCGAAAAATGGACCTACGATAGGACGTATTTCCAAGAAACGTTGACCACGAAATGGAATTTAGTTTGCGATAAAGCCGTCATTTTGAGGACCATGTTGGCCGTAATCAGTTTCGGTACCATGTTTTCGAGTATCAATACTTATATAATGGACATGTACGGTAGGAAGAACGGCTTTCATTATCAATTTGATTATAATTTGGTCGAGCGGTTGTTTGTCAATTTTCGCTTTCGACGAAATTTATTGGACGATTTTCAAATTCGTAAATGTACAGTATTTTTAAGAGACATTTGCTATTGTTGGTCGTTAGAATTCGTCCATATTGATAAGAGGGCTTTCGTGACCACGTGTTTTAGCGTGTCGTTCAGCGTGGCTTCGGCCAGTTTGTCCCTAATAGCCTATTTTTGCTCCACGTGGTTCCAAATGGCCTTGTGTACCACGTGTCCGTCTATCATATTATTGGTTTTCGCCGTACTACCCGAATCGCCCCGTTGGCTATTCCGCAGGGGTCGTTACGAAGAGGCGGCCCGCAGTTTGGGCCAAAATGGCCGCGTTGGGCGGACAGGCGGGATATTTGAAGGCCGACGATATTTTACATTGTTTCAAAGAGGCCGGAGTTTTCGGCGCCGAAAAAAAGGTCTGAAGTCTCGCGTAGCGCCCTAAAAGACTTTGCGGATTTCGTCAAAAGCGCCAATATGAGGAAAAAAGCCATGGCTCTGACGTTCATTTTCGCTTTCCGGGAATCAAATCTATTGCGCTATACCTTTCGTTATGGAAAAATTGGAGGCCGATTTTTATATTTCGTTCGCCGTCCAATCGTTGGTCGAAGTCCCCGCCGCTTTGACCCTCAATTTCGTTATGGGCAACTACGGCCGGGTCTTGCCCTTATCGTTGGCCTATTTCACCGCCGCCACTTTTTGCCTCCTGACTTGGCCCCTAACCTCCTTGGGTCCCGTTTGGCCATTGATCTCTATCGGTTTGGCCCACTTTTTCGCCGCCGTCGGCGTCAACGTCTCCTTCCAATTCCTAAACGAATCTTACCCGACCATAGGCCGAGGCGTGGGCATGGGTTTGGCTTTCGTGGCCTTGTCGCTGGCCAATTTCAGCTTCCAGTATACAATTTTGTTGGCCAACGTTTGGCAACATTTGCCTAAAATTGTGTTCAGTATTTTGGTCTATTCGGCTAGTTTAGTGGCTTTATTTTTGCCCGACGTGGGCCACCAATCGTTACCAGCTACGGTGGCCGAAGCCGAAGCCCAAGGTTCATTTGGTACGGGTTCTTTTGCCGTCAACTTGAAAAATTTGCCGTCGGTTTTGAGGAAGCGTCCGAAATTGAATCCTTGAATTTTGAAGCAGTTTTTTTACATGTCTTTCATAGTTTTGTAGTCGAAAAAATATTTGATCTAGAGCTTTTTTTATTCAAATTTCAAAACTGAAACATACAAGAAATGAACATGGCACTTTCATCATGATATTGCAGATTCCTTGAACTTTGAAACATTTTTTTGTATCATGATTTATAATAGCTTTTTTGTCCGAGAATGATTAATCTACAGTATCTTTTGATGATTGAACTTTCGAAACTGAACCATGGATGCATACTAGATCAAACAATCATCTATTGTCGTGGAATTACAGATTTCTTGAGTTTCGAAACTTTCCTCTGTATCAATAATTTCTGATGATTTACACCATTTTTTGATTGAACTTCAAAAAATTGAACTATTGAGGCATATAAAATAAAACAAGCATGATCATAAAATCACGAAATTATGTTTCATTTTATTTTTAAATTTTTCTCCATACGAGTGATTCTTGATACTTTTACAGAATAATTGATCTAGAGCATCTTTTCATTGAACTTTCGAAAAATTGAACTCCTGAAACATACAAGATCAAAAAATCTTGAGCATCATGAAATTATCGATTGCACGATCTAAGAAACCGAATCAGTGATACTTCGTATCCGAGTCAAGAAATCTTTTGGTTTATTTTCCAAAACTGAACTGTCACACAAGATCAAACGATCATCCAACATCGTGGAATTACAGATTTCTTGCGTTTTGAAACTTCTCCTCTGTGTCAATGATTTCTGATAAATTTTGTAGTCCGAGAATAATTGATCTGGAGCATCATTTGATTGAACTTTCGAAATTGAGCTCTTGAAGCACATAAGATCAAAAAATGAAATTAATCAAACATTGAAAGTTTTCTCTTTATCAGTGATACTTGGTAGCTTCATATACTTGAAAAATTGACGAAAAGAACACTTTAATTGAACTTTCGAATTACAACCATTGATGCACATAAGATTTTTTAATATCAAGGAATTAATATTTATTGAGTTTTGAGTTTTTCTCTGTATCAATAACATGTGATAAATTTTATAGTCCGACATATTTGATCCAGAGCGTGTTTTGATGAACTTTCTAAACTAAACTAAAAGAACGAGATCGCGAAATCGATCATCTTGAAATTACAGATTTCTTGAACTTCGATTTTTTTCTCTGTATCAATGATTTTTGATACTTCTGAACTGAAAAAATTGATCTAGACCATCTTCCGCTCGAAATTTCAAAACCGAATCAGTGAAGCAAACAAGATCAAATAATCATGATCATGACACTGTTATCACGAATTAAACAATCTCCTTTCCTCTGTATCATTGATATTTGCTCGCTTCTTATCCGAGAAAAATTGATCAAGAGTTCTTTTGATTGAACTTTCGAACCTGAACCATCACTCAAGATCAAAAAATCATAAACATGGCACCATTATCATGATAATATAGATTCCTTGAACTTGAAACTTTTCTTTATATCAGTGGTTTTGAGACTATGAGAACGATTGATCTAAATAATTTTTTCACTCAACAGAAAACAATCATGAACGTTCACAGCATTAATCATGCTAAAAATCAATTCTGCATCAGTGTATAGTGCAATATGTAAGCACTTTAATTCATAGTAGTTTATGAAATGGCAAAACATCGAAGATTTCACATTTGCATCTCAAAATATGAAGACGAGAATTCTTTAAAATACGTGGGTGGCAAAAATTTTCATTAGCGACAATCTAATTAATTCTCGAAGATTGTGTATAGATCACGGTCCCGCTTATTATTCCATGCAGACTGTCACAATTTCCCTTTTTGTACGTCATAACGCAACTCATAATCGATGATTTGTTTTAGACTTTGAAAGAGTTTTGATGAAGATGGATGATTAAGAAACTTTACTTTGGTATTAAAAATCAATAGAATTAGTATATCAACTAACTTGCAATAATTTAGAATTGAAAATTAAATTTTTGTTTTGCAAAAAATCTATTTTTTGTGTCCAAACGCCCATACAAAATAGCATTTTCTGTGAAAAAAATCGATTACCTATGTGCAGAAACAAATTGCAAACATCCTCAAAAATCTGTAGGAAAATTTAGTTTTTGCGATACTTTAACAAAAGAGTAACAAACATCACGATATAACTTATGAGCATCAATCAAAAAATTAATGACACTGGTGTCGAATTGAAACTATGTTGGATTGTTCCATTATTTTACTGGAATTTTTTAATTTAATATAATTACGATTTTGTGCTCGAAATCGAATGTCAGATAGGACTGGAAATTTTTGGGAGTGTTAAACAATAATTTTTTGAGCAAAAAAAACATACAATGTGAGAGAACATCAATTTTTGTTGTTGTATAAAAACCAGACTGCAATTTTTCGCATATTAAAAAATTTACTGCTTAGCTGCAGGCAAAGTGATCTGTGACTGATCTAAGTTGACAAAATTAGTCTTGGGATAACTTGAGAAATATCCAACTAGTATACTAGCTAATAAATAGCTAAGTTTAACAAGGCTAACTAACACAACATGTAATATCAAAGTGCTAAATAGTGGAACAAATGAATGAGTGAATATACAAAACAACACAGGTTATATAGTACCACGGAAAATCACGGAATGTTCTAGATTCTCGTAGAATGAAAAAGAATATTATAGAATATTGTGGAAAGTTCTGGAAATTTTCGGTACAATGTAGTACATGAAATATACCTGAACATCATATTATGTGATCATACCGTAAGATATGCATCACTCGTAGTTGCACATCATGTAATGTGATCATACTGTAGTATATGTATCACCAATCAAAATAAAACGAGAATTGAGTCACGTGACCAAAAATGTGTAGCTGGAAAACTGTGTGAACTTTTCGTTGATTACAACCATGAAATTTTTTTTGATCAGCCAGTCCATAAGTACGCAAAGTGGCACAAATAATCCTGCAGTGGTAGTGGCGGAAGTGACCCGGTGGCAGAATGGAATACAGTCTGTAACTTTCTATGAGTCGTTTTTCATGTCCTCACTTATTTTTTGAAAGTACTTGAGCGTAGAATGAACTACTCTATATTTTATAGGCTTGTTTTTTCATATGTGAAAGCTTCATGTTTTATTCACATGCATTAAAAATTATTGTTGCTGTTCATGTACACACTGTAGCATACTATATAAATGCACATGAATGAATTGTTTGAACTTTGACATCATGAGACTCCGTCACTGAGACGTATTCCCCATGAGAAGAATATGCAAAACAATACGATTCATCATGCACTTTCTAGTGAGTCACGTGACCAGAAATGTGCATCTTTGACGACTTTCGCCAAATTTTTTTAAAGTCAAATGACGTTTCGTGGAAATTGATACTTTTTCACGTCAAAAGTATCAATTTCCATGATTTTCTCATGATCCATATGATTGAATCAAGCGCTAGATTTACATTTTACGATAGAAATTTTCTCAAAAAATTTTCCCATTTCACCGCCCCGATGCGATATTTTTTTCGTGACGTCACAAAACGCCAATTTCTAGCTTTATACGATCTATGAGGAGGAGCTAATAAGCTAACATATAGAAGCCAGTTTCTTCCTCTTCATAGACTTTTAGTAATAAAGTTTAGAGCAAGTTTGAAGAAGAGGAAAAGGCTGCTGCAATTCCGCTAGTTTGGTGACGAAAACGAAAATTTTCCTAGCATCATCTCTAGAAAGAGTTTTAGCTGCATTTATTTAGAATGCCAGAATTTTTTCGCTATCGTCGAAAATTTTTCTTGTGTTGTTTTCGAGAGAGAAAAATATTTCAATTTGGATTTTTAAAAATTGAAAGATTTTTCCGCAATTCTCCTCTTTATTTTCTTTAGATTATTAGAATTTTAATATATATTTAATTAATCGGGCAAATTAGAATACCGAAGAATCATGGTAAGAAGATTGTTCTAGATTTTTGGAATTTTGCCAAGAGAGTAAAACCGGATATTTATCCTTCTTATGACGTAACTATGCCTTCAAAAAATGAATTTTCATTTTTCATGGATACATATCTTAGAAGGTGCTTTTTTCCATGCAAAAAGATAGATTTTTGCTTAGAACTTTTTTGGAAAGGACTCTACAACGCGGTTCTACACCGCCTCCCCGGCTCCCGGGATGCCCGGAATGCGCCAGAGACGTAAATTTGACTAAAATTTATGCAAATTTCAGCTTACGTGATATTTTTTTTTGTTAGGCCAGCGACGCTATCGAAGAAGCCCTTTCGCAATTGTCGGCCGAACAAATCGCCGATTTTCGTAAATATTTCAATATGTTCGATAAAGAGAAGAAAGGTTTCATCCACACCAGCCAAGTCGGGCAAATTTTGCGGACGATGGGCCAAGCGTTCGAAGATCGAGATTTGAAACAATTGATCAAAGAATTTGATTCTGATGGTAAAAATTTTGCTTTTAATCTGAATATTTTGATTATCAAGTTTTGAAAATTGATTTAGCATTTTGATCTCTATTTTGAAGTCTAGATCAATTTTTTGCTGATCCTGAACATCTATTTTTCTCGAAATGTATTTAAGTGGAGAGGTGGCAACTATTGTTATATATTTAAAACTATATATTCAACTATTTATATATATATATTATTTATATTATAATTTATTATATTATATGTTTACACTTTATATTTAAAACTATATATCTAAAAGTGGAAACTATTTCATATTTATACGATTTCTGGCTGAATCATACGGAATACGAGAAAAATTCACTTGAAAAAAATTGTTACCGCTTGAAAAAAATTTTCACCACTTGAAAAAAATCGTTACTTTCGAACATGATGCACAACACTTTTTCTAGATGCATCCCGAAAATTTCAAAATGCATCGCAAAAAAATCAAAATATAAGAGTTTTCGATGTTTGACTTTCTTTCCTATTTTTTCAACTGCATTTCATTTTGTTCAAGATCCACATTCCGCCCTGAAGAAAAATCAAGATAAAAATAGCTAATCAAATGCGTTGATCCGCCTACTATGTTTATGTATACGGGAACTCTCTATATTAGATTTCTGAGGTCAGGTTTACTGACGGAGGGTACCCTTGATTTTTACGAGGGGTGCCAGATGAAGAGGTGAGGTTATTTTGCACGGGGAATCCGAGTTTTTTGATAAAAACTTTCGTTATTCGAGATTTAAAAAAAAAGTCAAAAATGTTTGTTTTTCACCGAAAATGCAATTTTGAAAATTTTGTTTTTTGTCGAGTTCTTGAGCAGGTCGGGAATAGGCTTAAAACAGCCGACGAAGTGCAAAATTTTGATTATTTTCCGAAATTACTGCGTTTTTGATGAAAAGAGACATTTTTTGACGTTTTTCCAAGAAATCTCGAAACATAAATTTTTTTTTATGAAAAACCAAAATGTTTAACGGATCTCCTATTATCTTCAAAAATTGCGATGCACTCGAAAAGAAAGTCGAACATCGAAAAACACGTCAATCTTGATTTTTTTGAAAAAATCTTGAAAAAATGTACATCATATTCGGAGATAAGGATTTTTTTTCAAGTGGCCCTTCTTGTTTCCCGTAAACCATGCGTCGCACGATAATTAAAATTTGAAAACTTGCCAACTAGCCTTTGACAATAATTTTTTGTGATTTAAAATCTTACAATAAAAATTTTCTGTAATATTAATGATTTTTGCCATTTTTGAATCTAGAAGCATTTTATAAATTATAGTCATCATTACTGAAACTTTTCTTGCTGACGTCAAAAAAATTTAATTTTATTTACAGGAAGCGGTGAAATCGAATTCGAAGAATTCGCCGCCTTGGTGGCCAGGTTCGTCTTGCAAGAAGACGATTCCGGACATTTGGAAGAAGAATTGCGAGAAGCTTTCCGCCTCTACGATAAAGAAGTAAGAAAATGTGCAATGCAAAATGATTTTTTTGGACACTGTATTCTTGTTTAAGATAAAGTTTGAAGATATGAAGTTTACTAGTGAAATCAGTCATCTATAGCAGCTGCGTTTTCTGTATGCACTGTTATTAAGGTTTTGAGTTCAGCCCAAATTATTGTTATGAAAATTATATGAAAATTTTTGGAGTTCAAAGCTGCAGGTACGCTGCTACTTGCCAAAGATCATAGGTTCACGACCACCAAGCGTTGGAGTTGTATGCTAAAAATCGTAGCCAAGGAGAGCACCTTAATCTGAGTTCACCTCGTGGTGTGCTGGTCTAGTGGTGGGAACATCAGCACGGAATGCTGGTAATCCAGGTTCGACTCCTGGCTACACCCTATTTTTCAAATTATTGTAGTTTTATGAAGTGAAATTTCAGCTGTATTTGATGTTCACAGATGGAAGCTCTAGAAGTTTATTGCATTTTGTGCTCTAGATCGAAGTTTGATCTGAAATTTGTTGATTCCGGGATATGAAGTTCAGTGGTGAAGTAAAAGCTGCTACCTTGTTTTATTTTTTAAAATTTATCCTATTGACTTTTGAGTTGGTTTGATTAAAAGTTTGCTGATTTGGTATATGGAGTTAGATGGAGAAATCAGTGCTTTTTGGCTCCTGCATGAAAACATATGAGAATGCGTCGTTTTTACTTTTTTGTGAGGTATTCCATTGATCAATGTGATGCACAAATTTCAGAACGTTACTATCTAAGTTGCTACAGTGAGCGGAAAACTTCTATAATGCAGCGATATTCGGGTTTAAAGTGTGTGCAATTTACTGTAGTTTTAATGGTCAAAGTTTCAATTCTATTCGATGTTCATAGATATGTTGATTCTAGTATATGAAATTCAATAGTGTAGTAAAATCAGTGCTTTTTGGCTGCATGTTTTCTTTGAAAAGATTAAGATATTCAATAGATCGCCACAGAAGTTTCAGAATTTCATCTTCCAATTTTTTACAGTAAACTAAAAAGTTCTATAGTACAGTGTTGTTCAGGTATCCCAATGGGGTCCAAATTGCCGTAGTTTTATGAGATGAAATTATTACAGTCATAAATCTATAATTGAATCATGAAATTTGTTTTTGATACTGTCTTTCCAAACTGATGTTATTTTGTTGTGATTTACTGTAAAAGTTTACTGTACGTCACTAGTCAATAGAATCAGTTTGATAGTCTACGGTCATTGTACCTTCCCGTGTAAGCTTTCTTTGTGTAGAAAATGACCGAATTTCGTATAAATATTTTTCTTCACAAAAAATTTCCTCGCAGGGAAACGGTTACATAAACGTTTCGGATTTGCGAGGCATTTTGAGGGCTTTGGACGACAATATCACCGAAGATGAATTGGACGAAATGATCGCCGAAATCGATACGGACGGTTCGGGCACCGTGGACTTTGATGGTAAATTTTGCAATTTTTCTCCAATTTAGAGGATTTTTTTTGACGTTTATGTTTTTTAGAATTCATGGAGATGATGTCAGGCGGCGATTAGACAAAAAAAAACCGTCCATCGAATCGAAACGAATTGTTCTATGTTTTTAAAAAATCACCCCGTGTAAATATTGCGATATTTCGGCATGCAATATTAGTCTTAAAAAACGCCAATTTCGCACATATAATTTGTCGCTTTCCAAAAAAAAACATTTATGTCATCGAACTTTTGGAAAGTAGCTTGAAAATAAAGTGCTTGCAATAATTGATTTATAATAAAGCATTATCTTTTGATGATTTTTGAATGTTGTATTGACATGGCTCCTTCCTTAAATTATGAAAGATCAGAAAGTGACAATAATAGATACGTATGAGATTAGGCTTAGGCTTAGGTTTAGGCTTAGGCTTAGCCATAGGCTTAGGCTAAGGCTTAGGCTTAAGCTTCAGCTTAGGCTTAGCCTCCGGCTCAGGCTAAGGGCTTCAGCTTAGTCTTAAGCATAGACTGAAGCATAGGGCTGAGACTGAGGCTAAGGCTTAGGCATGGGATATATGCCTTTTTGAAATGTTTAGCAAGTAAATTAGAAGTTGCATCTCCTTTAATTTTAATGCAAATGGGACATATTCGCTAATTTATGTCCAGAATGGTACTCATATAAGTCGACAATAGCTTACATTGGTATTCCTATTGCTGTATGTGTGATGATCAACCCGAGGAACCATCAAATTCGAGCAGCTTCCATATGATCTGACCAAAACTACTGGTATAGAAAAGTATGCTTAGTCGTATACAAAGTGTATCAATACAAAATCAACCAGCATTCGTTAATATTCTGCTACATGATAATACCAGTGCACATACTGCTGCCATTGTCCAGACGAAAATCAAGGAATTGATTTCAGAATTATTAGCCTATCAATCATATTCACCGGACATTGCAATATCAGATTATTGTTTATTCTCGTGATTGCCTAGTCAATATGGAATTGGAAAATGATGACCAGTTCATCTGTTGGGGATGTACTTACCGTAGCAGTCATCCCACATCAATGCAAAATTGGTGAATCGGGCCAAGCCACAATTCGACAAAGAAAAAAATGATTTATCATTTCTTATATTTTCTTAGGTCGAGTGGGGGTCGCATCTGTGAACAAATTATATTTTTGTTTACTTCCGTCCAATAGACAGTGCATCAACAGCACACACCTTATTCACATAAACATATTTTTATTACTATAATTATTTATTATTACATTTTTGCGCAATTAGTTAGGACCCAGCCTTTCCTGAACGTTATTAGAGTGAGTTCTTCATGTTTTTGTGTTAGCCTTTAGGCAGCATCTGGAGCAACCCTGATTGCTTTTCGATTGCAAGGGTTAGTTATTCCAGTTACTGATCAGTAACTGGAGGTTGTGTTCAGTTCTGCTAGAGAACTGTTGCACTGTGTTCAGCTGATTACTTATAGGAAACTCCTTTGAGTGACCTTGGGTAATTCTTTGAATACAAGCCAATAGACCTTTGTATTATATTGCTGACATCTTTGGACCTAATCAGTATGTTATACATAACACATCTAGAGCATTTTTAATTCAAAGCCCCAAGTCTTCTATCATGTTGGCATCACAAACCAGCATGGGCCGGAGATGTGGGGCCTCATGCAGCGCAAAACTTAAAAAACTACATGATTCTAAATCCAAAATTGGAAACACATCATAGAATCAAAGCATGTCAAAATTACTACCTAAAAATATCAGATCATCAAGTTTTCTGTTAGAATTGAATCTTTATTGTACATCTATGACAGTATGCCCATCTGTACTGAAACAGCATTCATTGGATGTGCTTGTAGCTAAAATCGATAATACTCTTCATGCAACAATCATCTATCCCGGAAAATTATCTCATTCCTCTTCCACTAATCACAAACCGCATCAATTCCGAATTTTTTGATAGACGGCGTCTCCAATTCACTGGAATGAATTGTGTTTTTTGAGAAGTTGAGTACTTTTTAAACATCCGAGCTGCCAACAGCATTTTTGCTAAAAAATCTTCTCATGCTCTAGGATAACATGGATAATTTATTATATTTCAATGCTTCTTCGGAAAAGTTAACTTTTTCTTCCAAATTAAAATTTTTACTGCACAACATTGATTTTTTTCCTAGCAGTCGCAATGCTTGTAAACTCTGTATAAAAGGAAAGCACCATTACTGTGGATTATTGAAACCAGATATCCGATTATCTGCATATCCGGCTAATATCATTGCTCTCGAGTCAAGAATTTTTAAAAATAAAAGCTTACCCTTCTTCCTGATGAACTATGTTAATCTTGGAAAACTTTTTATAGCTTCAAGATAGCCAAACAGAATGGGCTTGCGACTAATACTTAGCTTCTGTGCAACAGATAATACTCTAAAATTTTATAATCGGCCACCATTTATTATTCAAATAAGACCTAGAATACAAAAGATTTAAAAACTGAAACAAGTTTAAAATCAGCCACTTTTTAAGAATCTGTTAAAGTCGCAATGGTTGTTGGGCTTCGACACGAAAAATTTGGAATACTCCACAATTCCTCTTTTCTTCTGCCAATAATTCATCAATTCAACGCATCCTTGATACATTTTAGCTGAAGTAATTTAGAAGATTTGATGCAGCACAATTTTATGTGATCGTTTCTCACCATTTGCCTTTGTGAGTTCATAAATTTTGTTGAGTATTTCCTTAGTACTGACACAAGTTTCGTTGACCCGACAAACTAAAGTATAAAAGTATTATTTGCCGTTTTATTTTGGGGAAAGTTTCACAGTATCTGTAGTCTATTTTTTACAAAATGGTTATGAATTGAAAAATCACCAAAAAGACCCTCAATGTCATTTGTACAGTGTTTCTAAAATTGGTGTCTACTTAGTTGTCTTGCAACCCTATTTCCCAGTGGTTTGGCAGCAAACTGTAGAGATATATTTAAAAATCAGGCACAGCTTGAATAATTAATTATACCAATTAGTTCACTCAAATGGCATAATTTTTCGTTTAAGACATCATCAGTTTTACCCCATTTTTCTGTTCGAATCAAATACCAAAAGCATAATTTTACAAAAATTATTAGATGCACGTTGTCATAAAAGATTGCCTGAAAAAATGTTGTGAAATTTATATATAGAACAAGCCTCAAAGATTCCATCCTTATTAACAACAACGGATAACATTTTTCGAAATGCTGCTTGCGATTGGTTATAATAAGAATTCATTGTTGCATATTATTGGCACTACAATGGCAGAACCACCTTTGTTAGAATAACACAATATAACATACAATAATATAGTTTTGATCCGCTACCTTCTTCAAGGTATGACAATTAGAATAACTTTTTAACAAATTCTTGCATGCCTTGGGAATTGATTCCTGAACTTGGAGTTTGTGAGTCGAAAGCTGTAGCTACTGGGCCATCAGGGTCAATATTTGCCTTATTAGATTTTCTATTTTAGCTGGTGGGTCAGTTATTACAATGAACCAAAAAGCATAAAAATGTGAAATATTACTCGGTTTCCACTTTCATTATTTAGAAGCATTTTTAGAAAAATAGAGTATTCATAGCTATTCCTTCTATAGCTTTTTGAGAAAAATTATATGAGCGCTGACTGTTTTATGCAAAATACCAACTTGAATGTATTATAAAGGATTATTGCTGCAATGTTTTACTAACATTCCATTAGGCACTGGATTTGTATATATTGATTGACATTTACAATCATGAATGTTCTGCCTGATGATTGCTTACCTTCAATAGTTGGTTGCTTTGTGCTGCAAAATTTATATATGGCCAAACCTTGCACATTCATATTGTCCCCTTTGACTATTTCAATCACTGTCCGACCATCATAGAAACATGCTGCCAGACCTTCAAAAATCAGGAAAATTAATTTCAAAGTTTTTAATTAATATCGTACACTCGACCACAGCCAAAATTTTAGGAAGGCTACATTGCAGCTTTGAGGGTATTTGAGGATGCTGCATGTTGGAATTCAGGCAGGATTCGTGAAGTGTTGAAATGGTTTGAGGAAAAAAGTACCATACCACATCTTAGCTCAATGGGTGCTATTGACCATTTTTAAATCTACAGTAAATTCAATTCAACAATAATAATATTAATAAAAATGTGTTTCTTTTTTTGTTCTTATTTTTTTCAACTTGTAAATTTTGCATAAATCATGTTCATTATGGTTAAAGCCATAAAGGTAATTTCTCATGGTACCAGGGGAAAATCGATTTTAACAGTATAACTGAATTCATGGGACAGTTGATTTGCTTGGACCTTATATGTTTAGGAAAATAATGGTTACATTTTTTGTCCAACCTAATGAGATGATACCATTCAATATACAAAAAAACTCACCATGAGTTCTCTTTGCATTAGGAATCCATTGGTGCGAAGAGCAGTATCCCAACATCCCATTTTGCCTGAAGTAGAACTGCTCATTGCCGAACTTGCAGACTGGATTTGGTTTGCCATTGACATGGGTATTTCCTCTGTGACTGGGCGGCTTTGTTGCAACTCCCCCTTTGATGAGTTCTTAATGCGACAAACCATTATTACACATTTTCTGAATAATGGTCAAACAGTTCCTGAGCCCTGCACCACAAAATGCTTTTAAGCTTCAAGTAGATTTATCTTTTCAAAAAAATTGATCCTAGGTTAAGACACAAATCCTGTGAAAATCATAGTTAAGTGTGATAAGTAAAAAATTAATCATACCTCCAAAAAACATATTTTATACACTTTTTTGAGCTGAACAACAGGCCAGTATTTGTTTGATCTAAAAATCTAAATTCATTCATTTTGCAACATCAATCCAAAGGTTCAAATTTTTTTTTGCAATTTTTGAAAATTTAGGTCACAGTCGTTGAAGGCCTATAAGTAATCAGGTATGCATGGTTGATCAATTAAACTTTTTCAAGCCCTGCTTTACACTACACTTTAAATTCCAATTTTCAGGATTTGTCAATGACTCAAATTCACACATTTTTGTTCCCCAAAAGTCAAATAATGAGTGTCATTGATTAAACTCCACTATATTGTGGCTGGACCTCTTGGCCACATACCCATAAAGTTTTATCAAAATAAAAAAACCATTGAGTGTGCCACAGTGAAACAAGCGGAAGCAATTCTTGAATCAAACTATAAAATTTTTGTTTAAAAATGCAGTCATTCACCCAAAATTCTAATAATCCAACTAAAACTTCATGCATTGCAGGCTGATATCTTGGCTATATACCCACAAGGTTTGGTCATAATATCATCCCTTATATGGGAAATTACACAGAGTAAAATGCATTTTTGATATTGCTGAAAAACTTCTGTTGGTTGGAATATTATTAATTCTAGTCCAAATTGGGTACATCGCAGCCACAGCATGTGGCTACATACCCACCAAGGTGCACCATATTAAAAATTAGAAAAGCCACATTCTTTTGGTTAACTATATCATGAAATTTTGAAATGACAGTTCAAATTTTTAGAAAAAACTGATAAGGTAGTGAACAAACATAAACTTTTTCGATCTTTCTCAGATAAATGGGGTGCGCATGGACACAAGAGACTTTATCAAAGCTAAAAGTGGTGAAATTGCATTTAAAACGTGATTATCAACTCCACGTAATGCCAATCAAATATTTCTGATCACTGTTCATGGCATGCTCTTAATGATCTAATCCATCTAAAAGTTACAGGAGAATGTACATATCACATTCATGACATCAAATGTGACAATTGTGAACAGTTGAAGAAAGCACCGAAAGTCATCAAAGAGGCAGTGACTCAATTATCATTTGCAAACCCATTTGATAAAGTTGAAGCGGAATATTTAGTTGATGAAAGTGTCAATAATGTAATAGAATGGCTCCAACACCACCTTAGATCAATGCACCAAGATGAATCATGGAAAGATCTCATTCACAACAACCAGGAGAGTCATGTTTACCTCCAGCTTGATTGGGTAATGAAATTTCTGTCTTCCAGTGAATGGGAAGATCAGTCAAGCTGGTTTGCTAAGCGTGGTTTCCCATGGCACATCACATATGCTTTTGAGATGAAAAGTGAACTGCTACACCATCACACATTTGTCTGTTTTCAACTGGCTTGCACAAGACAGTATGGCAGTTATTGGAATCCTGACTAACACGTGGACCAAAAACCAAGGCAGAACAACCTACAATCAATACAGTTTTTGTGCAATCTGACAATGCTGGACGTTTTCATGGCTCCCCAACCTTGCTCATGGTGCCAACAATATCTCGGAAAACAGGTGTGCTTATCAAGAACTGGGACTTTTCTGAACCTCAATTCAGTAAAGGCCCATGTGACTGAATTGCTGCTCAAATAAAGAGGCAAGTTCAACTGTTTATAGATGAAAACCATTAGTGTACAAATGCTGAAGAATTCATCAGGTGTGCTACAACATATGGGAAGGTCAAGGGAATATCTCTCTTCAGTGGCAATCTCAAAATCCCACACAAGAAGATGGATCTTAGAGCACTTGGTTTCAGGAGCTACTTCAATTTCCAGGTCACATCTACTATAATCAAGGCGACTAAAGCTTGCAAAGTTGGTACTGGAAGCATATTCAAGTGAAAAATATTGAATTTGGAACAGTCACCAAAGCTTGAAATCCATTGTGTGGTCCATGAAGACCAGCCAGAGGTTGCACCCCTTCAAACAGCAATGTTATGGATTGCTATTGATCCAAAAATCACAATCGCCAATTTGAAGAAGAATCTGGAGATCTTCCAGCTGCCCCTCAAGAGCCATATAAAAATCAAAATTGGCTTCTACTTGTTTCACTGTGGCACACTCAATGTTTTTTTTTTATTTTGATAAAACCTTGTGGGTATGTGGCCAAGGGATCCAGCCATAACATAGTCGAGTTTAATCAATGACACTAATTATTTCACTTTATGGGGTACAAAAAGTGTGAATTTGAGTCATTGCTAACTGCTGAAAATTGGAATTTAAAGTGTAGTGTACACCATAATATTGATGCTACATATAAGTGTATGTTTTAAGCATGCACTATAAGCATTGCTACATACCCTGACAAATAATTATTGATCCGCATTGCATACATGTTCACTTCGATGATTATGACCTAAAATTTCGAGAACTGCAAAAAACTTGAACCTTTGGATTTATGTTATAAAATGAATTTTGATTTTTGGATCAAACAAATACTGGCGTGTTGTTAAGTCAAAAAATGGTACATAATATGTTTTTTTGAGGTGTGATTAATTTTTTATTCATCACAACCTTGGTCAAATCTTAAAGAAATTGTGTCTTAAAAGGACAGGGGTGACAACTCTTTTCAAAAAGCTTATTCAATCCTCAATTGAGTATGGATTGTATCAATTATGTCCTTTTCTGGTCACTACAATAATGAGTTCAGCAACATCTATTATAACATGTTCAAATGATTGTATATTGGAAAAAGACAAAATTAGTACTTTGCTACAAATATTTCACACGAATTTTTGAGCCTAGAACATTCTACTCAAAAAACTCTCTCACATTAATTGAGTTTGCTCATCAATGAACATTTCTATGTATAATATGTTGTGTACAGAAAATTTTAAAGTCTTAAATGGTAGTTGCTTTCCAATTTTATTTAGATGTCAGAAAAAACTGACTTCCTGCAGTATGCAACAGGCTCCTTTGGTATAGACCATGGTATAAAGAGATATCAACATGATTGTTTTAGTTGTACTTATGGTAACAGTCATCTCAATTGAGTGAAGCCACAATTCTAGCCAGAAAAGAATGATTTATCATTCATTATACTCTTTTAGGTTGTGTGCAGGTCACATCCATAAGCATTATATTTGCCTTTACTTCCGTCTAATACGAACATTAAGGGTGCACAAATAATTTGAATAACAATATTATTCAAAAATTATTATTTATTATTATTCTGTTCTTGCACAAATAGTGGAGGATGGCACCATATTACCAGGAGCAATACCAAGGCAGGACCCAGCCTTCCTGGACATTATTGCAGTGAGTTGTTAATATTTTTGTGCCAGAATACAGGAAGCTGGGGCAATGCTGATGGCTTTTTAATTGCAAGCATCAGTTATTCCTGTTACTAAATGGTGACTGAAAGTTGTGTTTAGTTCTGCTAGAGAACCGTTGCACTGTGTTTAGCTGATTACTTATTGGAAGCTCCTTTGAGTGACTTATGCTAAATAGTTGGATATAAGCCAATAGTCCTCTTTAGTTATATTGCTGATGTCTTTAGATCTATGCAGAGATCTAAACATAACAAGGTGAGTAGGTTTCTAGCTATCTCCTATATTTTTATCATTTATGAATAAACCTCAAAATAACATCAGCTTTCGATACTTCTGATCAGAATTTTTTATCTGTTTTTTTTTCAACAACAAACTGATTTTTTCTGGCCCATCATGAATTGCACAAATAAATATCAACCTCTGCAAATAAAGTAAAAAGAAGTAAGGAGTGATTAGAGGCCTTTCAGATTACCTGTTCCTTTAGCGAGTGCTTCGAAATCACATTTAGTCGAATCACTGAGAAATTGGCTTCTGACACTTGTATTCTGCAGAATGTCAAAGCAAGTCGCAAAACCTATGAATATAATACGAATCAAAATGAATTTTCTAAATATAGAAATGACAATCATAAAAATTTAGAATAAAGTTGAGCTGTACTTATGATTCGATTTTCATAGTTTTTAGTGTCTGAAGCTTCCAGATATAAGTGATGCAAATGCATAATGCATTGGCATAAGATTCAAGGGAGTTTATGAATTTTATTCTGGTCATCAAAAAATGATTTCTGTTCAGAATTTCCATTTTCTTAGAATTAACTTCATAAAAATAAGGTACTTATGCACTTTATAGCCTATCGAATTTTTCCCATGTTTTTAACATGTAAGGTATATACAGCGTGTACGTATAGGTGACATGCTAGCCAGTTTTTGCACATGTAAGGAACACAAGCAAAGTTTTGCACCTCCGTCCCCCACCACCCTAACTAAAAAAATTTTTTTGACACTGTAAGTATGTAAGTGTAAACCTAAATGTGAAATCCAGTAAATGCAGAAAAGACTACGAGGGGATGGGCACTACACATGCACCTGTGTGGCTCTGCTCCTCCCTGCCCTAAACCTAAGCTTAAGAACTTGGTAAATAAATGACCAGGCAATATACTGTACTTCCCCTTCCTTTGGTGCACATAGTCATCTTTATACCAACATTAGTTTACACTATCTACACTTCATCTTAGCTCTTTAGTGGTCCACAAAAAATCATGAGCAGACCACAGGTTTAGCATTGTGGATACTGCCATAACAAATCTCGTTCTTGGCACCATGATATTGCAGTGTCATAATTGTATGTTGCTCCCAAATAGACATCATCTAACACAAAGCCTCGAAGGTCAAAGATTAATGTCATTGTAAGCAGCAAAACTGAGCATACCTACCTTAAAAAATCATTTGGTACTGTAAGTATCAAAGTGTAAACTCCAATGTATAATCCAGTAAAGGCAGGAAAAAAGCACCTACATGGCTCAGCTTCGCTCAGTGCTAAGTCTTTACCTAAAGAGACATTTATACTTGCATTTTCCAATGGAAGGGAATGGAACAGAATGCAATCAACAAAATGTTACAGAGCGAAAAGGAAATTTTCGTTTTGTTTATTTCGAGGTTACTGCCTGTCATTTTCTTGAAAGTCACAGTTATCCTTTCTGATCGAAAGTGGATTTTTAGGCTGAACATTTCAAGTTTTTGCTGATCCATAATGTTCCATCAAAAAAAGCAAGTATAAATGACCCTTAAGAATTAAGTAGGTAAACACACCCCAAATTCATTTTACTTTAGAGTGTTCTTTACATCAGTTTACACTATTTTGTACTTGGCATAAACATGCAAGTTGTACATACCTTACACAAAATAACTAGGTAGTGTACATTGCCTACACCCATATGGTGTATGTGCCTTACATTTAAAAACTTGGAAAAAGTTAAAGTATGTAAGTGCCCAAAATAATTTTCAATCAAAATTAATATTTTAGAAATAAGAGGAAATTTTTATGCAAATCTGGCTACTTTTCACTTACTTCGAGCACATATAGCCACAGAGAAGTTTTCATGCAACACAATCCTCTCAGTTTAAAAATTATGATCCACTTTTAACCCTCTGAAATTAAGTAAAATTAATTTTTTCTGATCATTTTGTTGGCTTGCATTGATTCAAGTATTCAATACCCAAGCTTCATTATGTATCGTGAAAGCTTATGAAGTTGGGGTTTTTTTTTTAATGATCTAAATTTAGGAAAAACTCCAAAGAAACACATTGAAAGATGCAGTTTTTCAAGCCTATTCACGAAAAGTGTCAAAAGCATCAGTAAATTGGTGTGGTTCGACCATAAAAATCATTTAAAACTTCAGTGCAAGACACAGTTGACTAACACTTACCACTGCTTCTAGTTTTGTATCTCAATTCAGAAAGTCTAACACAGTGGACATCAACAACGCAAGCTATAATAAGATGGAGAAAAATCAATGTATACATTTATTAATTGCGGTCATGAACATGGGAATATGTTTTGATATAGCTACAATAAAAAATGAACCTCATTTCAAAGAATCATCAATTCTCCAAACTTTACTTGCAGGCCAAGAAAGTCTCTTTTCTTCATTCTACTTTTCTACTGATGGATAAAGCTTTCATATGGAAGATTGTAGACTTGGAAAACTTTTGGAGTGATTAACAAAAGTTTGTATTGAATCTTTGATAACTTCAGTGTTTGGAATTCATGTACCAATAGATTTTAACATACGAACCTGTAACATCGAATTCATTACTGTTGGCTGAACAAAACTTCCATTCTGACATATCATCTTTGAATGCAGTGTTCACAACTGCATAGATTTTCTCTATGTTATATCTGCAACCACTTGCCACATAAGGAACTGTAAAAAGAAAAGATGTGAAGTGCAGTTTGCAATTCAGATCGCTTTTGGGGTGTAGGGTCCTAAATGGGAAATCCTCAGTGGAGGCCAAGATATCCAGGACTATACTGTATAGCATGAAATTCTGTTGGGTGTCAGTCTGGGCGGGGATGGGGTGGAAATTGTTATCTTTTTTGCTAGACAGAGATAGGTCTCAATAGTTGGCTTTTATTGGCCTAGATTGTGAGTCTGGGCCACTGGGGCCAATGTTTGCCTGGTTAGATCTCAAAGTTCAGGGACCAAACCTCAGTGCAAGCAAGGATTTATTGAAAATTATTCTAATTGTCATAGCCTGAAGAAGGTAGTAGGCACACTACTGAAACGTCGCTCATCACTGTATTATTGTGTTGTGTTATACTAACAAAGGTGTTTCACATTTTTATACAATTGTAAGGTCAATAATAGCCAACAACGAATTCTTATTATAACCAATGGCAAACAACATTTCAAAGATAGATCTTTTAACACACAAGCAGCAAATTCTTCCATCTATATAAGTTAAATATGGGAAACTATTCGCTTGGTCAGCATTTTTTAAGGTTCTAATGTGGAAAATTGTTAAACTACCACATCAATTTCTTTCTTAAGACGTCTTTCTCTTAATTTTTTTCTTGACAAATGTTGAGGATCGAATCTGATCGGTCAGATTCAGTAAAAATTTGCAGAATGTCAATCAAAATCTGTCAGGGTCCAAACCCTCCAATCGCCCCCATGTGCATTTATGCCCACGACTTGTCTTAGTTCGAAAATCTATCTTCAAAATCTGCTGTTCTACAGTAACAACGACACATCCATGATTATATAATTACTATTATATCATCCTTCATTTGAGAAATTCACATACTTTTAATTCATAACCGTTTAAGCAAAAATTCTACATAAAGACTTCAATTTCGAGTAAAAAAACACTCATGCTGTCATCATCTTGTTTGATAATTGGATTTCAACTGTTTTTAAAAAAGCTTTCCAATCATGCTAGCTTTGAATTAGATGAGAAAATTTCAGAAAAAAAACAAATCTCTATGAAAACTGTACTTTTGCTAAATTAACAAATGCAGCTCATAAACTGGACACTGAATTCTTAGTCTTGGTAGTAGGGTATATCCACATTAAGCCTACACTACAATGGACGAATACTGCTGATAACTGCATTCCTAAAATATGAAATCTTATCAAAAAGCAGCAGTTTACTAAGCAAGAGTGCATGCTGCTGTAGGTATGAATATATGTTAAGAATAGAAAATGAAGTAGATCTGGAACAAATGAATCTGAAAATTCCAACTCGGCTGGCTTAGATGCTATAGGTCTTTGGGAGGGCCGTTTGTGGGACCCACGATAATGAGCATTTCCAGCATGAATTAGCATTGAAAAGAGTAATTTTCAGCCTTGCATGAAATCGGTTCCACATTTCTTCTTTTTTCCATATTACAACAGAATAACAGAAGTTTCGTGATATAATAACTTTAAAGCATTTCGGAAATTCTGCTCGTGCAGAGGTGAACTAGATTTTCTTCTTTCGGATGACTGCAATGAGGACTTCTATCGCCCAAACAACATACTCTTCGACTTAGATTAGAAAACCTTTTCGAAACTATTTGCTCGATCAGCATATCTGAATTATAGCCTGACATCTCCGAAATGGAATATGCTTTGCTTGAAAAAGTCGTTAGGCTACAGCCATTTTCCTCCATTATCTTTTGAACAGAATTTGAATGAAATGCAATAAATATTGTTTTCTTGCTTAACAACGAAAAAAAGATATATGCATTCTGGCCCAAATTACAGAAAGTGGGTTAAACGGGGGTAAAAGTAAGAGTAAAATGGCGGGTAAAATCGTAGGTTAAGGCTGGGTAAAAATCGGGTAGAATCGCGGGTAAGATCTTGGGTTAAAGACGGGTAAAATCGTCGGTAGAAAAAAATAACCCATGATTTTACCCATATCGAGATTACAGAAGGTGGGTAAGGTTGGTGAAAAAGGCATGAAAATAACCTATGATTTTACCCTGCTATTAGCAGGGTTATATCGACAAGAATTTTATATTTTTCACGTAAGGCTCAGATTTGATTGGTTCTTTGCATGTCGTCGATGTGTTGCTGGTTAAACTGAATCTGATGTTAGTAATTGCAATGACCAGAAGAGATTTTTTAGAAATTAAATGATCATCATTGTACTAATTTCAGTACAACAGCATCAGCATAAAGTTGTGATACCAGTGGGTTATAGTCGAAGAATGCTTTTTCGACCTACACTATTACTCGATAGTGCAACAATTTTGAAACACATCTTTTGCTTTTCAAACTCCGTTGAGATGAATCAACAAGGTTTTTACATCAATATTTTGATATGTGAATCTGATGAAAATTGTGGCGGACCTTTTGTAGTAGTTCACCACCACTATTTTTTTTTTGGCTTAGGCTTAGGCTTAGGCTTAGGCTTAGGCTTAGGCTTAGGCTTTATTGAATAATATTGCAGCTTTTTGGCCGTGTCCATAATGCAAAGTTGTTTGAAATGATGAAAATAATAAATGGGAATTAAAAGGTTAATTTTTAAGTGAGTGTTTGGCTCAGTGGTAACGCACTGGAGTTTTTGAATCAAAAGGTTGCAGGTTCGAAACCTACCTGATGACAAAAAAAATAGCCGAAAAAACTAAAAAAATGAAAAAAAATAGTGGTGGTGAACTACTACAAAAGGTCCATTGTGGCTTTTGATGAAAACGTTTGAAGCTTGAATAACCTTCCAGAAAATTTTCCTTAGGCTCAAAAAAACAATGACACCTACAGTCTTTGAGTTAATAAACAAATACCATCTATGCTATAACAACTGAAATGCACTATAGTCTGTTTTTATAGAATGCTTTTAAATCGAAAAATTAACACTGTCTTTAAAATCGTTAAGTGTTTACTGAAGAATTTTTTACTCAAAAATTCTTGTCAAGTTTTACAAATTTTCACTCTTAAATGACATATTGCTTAGCAGAAAATCTTAAAAATATAAAATATGGCTTGTCTTATGGTATTAGAAGTTGCAACCAAAAAACACACTGAGTTCACCACTCTGGCGCATGGCGAATTCTAAATAGTGATTATTAAGCAAACCAATTCACTTTACGCTCACAGTAATCTTGTCAGAAAATTCTCTTGTGTGAATTTTATTCCTGCACACAATACAGTAAAGCATAATAATTATTTCAGGATAGCTGCAGTGACAGGAGCATGAGCGGATGGCTCACATAATCAGGGAAGTAGCCCATAGTCATGAGAGCTATTGCTTAGAACCGTAAGAAATGTTTCATTGTGGGATATCGGCATTTTAGTTTTTGGGATACCCTGTTCATATGACTAAAAACAAGCTCACCATGAAAAACATATATAAAAATGATGGGTTGGGTAACCCGCCACTTACCTACATTCTGTAATACGAAACTTAAAAAAAGTCGGGTAATTTTCAAGTTAAACATGGGTAAAATCGCTGGTAAAAGACGGCTAAAATCATGGGTAAAATCGCAAGTAAAACTTCGGGTTAAAGATGGGTAGAATCACGGGTAAAATAGAAGGTAAAAGGCGGGTAAAATGGCGGGTTAAACATCGGTTACATTACCCGAGATTTTACTTTTACCTTACTTTTATTTTACCCGCGTTCTGTAATTTGGGCCTATGGAGACGAATCAGCAAGAATCTGCCGAGGGCCGACCCTGCCCCACCGAACCCTCCATGTCCAAGTATGCCTAGACCCATGAACAAAAATGAACTCAAAAGGCATAACGAAACAACAGATACTACAGAGTGAGTCAAAAAAAGACAACTTTCATAGCTTTCGAACGGATGAAGGGTTTTTTATGCAGTTTGTTGTCATCGATTGATAGAACATCTGGCAAAAAAACACAAATTTTCAGTTGGATTGCTCACAAAAGTTGTTTTGGAAATAAAATAAAATGACAAAAATCTACACGTTTTATAACACAAAAAAAGTAAAACAGATCTAATCATAAAAACCATACAACAGCTGAAAATTAAAACATAGCCGTTTCAATGTGTCCTTCTTTCTGTGTCACCACTAATTTCAATCAGTCTCCAAACTAATCAATGGCAAAATTGATTTTGCTCAGGTCAGGTTGATTCCAAGCTTACAAAATCCTTTCCTTCAGGTGATAAATCTCACGGATTCACTTTTCATACTTTCCAAACATAATAATCAAGTAAACTCAAGTCACGTTGTGAACATAGCAGGAGGGATTGTCTTTTTGCATCAGCGAGCTATTGGTAAATGTTAAATGGACTTTTTTCCAGTGCAGTTTTTGAGACCGTCCTAGGCTCAATTGTACGGAGCATGCACATCAAGAGTAAATAATACCCATGGGCGAAAGTGATTAGTGGTTACTAAATTCATGGAGTTATCTACTGTGCCTTAGTGTAAACACAGTTTTATTTCTTACTGTACCTGTTATCTTTCGAGCTCTCATCCCAAATGTTTTATCGCATGCTGCCGGCGTTGAGGCATTGATGGAGTCGAAGAAAGCAAAATTACGGTGGTGGGACTTGGCGGTGCAGCTTGGATAGGTTTTGTAGGGAGTAATGGTGGGGTAGAGAGCTGAGGAAAGACAAGGATTCAAAGTTAATTCGCTGTTCCTGAAAAGTTCAATCCAATTCCCTTGTGAATTTTCCGTTCTGTCAGGCTGAATTTCATACTCTATTCTCCACGTTTCGGACTATTATTAATCATTTATTATATTTTATATTCTCCTATGTATAGTCCATTTATTCTGAAATGACTCACAAAAAATAAGATTTTGGCAGTTGAAGACTCAGATCGGAAAACTCTGATTGTCATCGTAGAACCATTAGAAACAACTACTACCAAGAAAAATAAAAGACTTCTGGAAAACTGGCATCATTTTCAATGGTACTTCCACTGCATCTATCATTCCCAAACATTTCCAGATAAACTACTATAGTTGATCGCCATTGCTTAAGGATGATGGTCATTTGGATGACTTTCCTTTGGAAGGGTGATAAGAATGATGCTGGAACCTTCTTTGTGGTGAGGTGTATTTATCTCAATGACCACTGGAGATTCCAACAATCGTCATATTACAGACAAACGTCAATATTGAGGTCATCCGAGGTCTACGCTCGGTAAGTTTTCCAACAATTTTTCAGTTATGCCCAAACCTCATCTGTTATGTTTAGGCCCTTTCTTGTGTCAAAAGACGTCAGCAATGTAACTAGAAAGGTCTATTAGCTTGTATTCAACCAATTACTGTAGCTCACTCAAAGGAGCTTCCTATAAGTAATCAGCTAAACAAAGCGAAACAGTTTTCTAGCAGAACTAAGCACGACCTTCAGTCACTAATCAGTAACTTGAATAGCCAACCCTTGCAATCGAAAAGAAATCAGGGTTGCCTAAGATGCTTCTTGAAGCCTAACACAAAAATACTAAGAACTGACTAGCAACGTCCTGTTAGGCTGGACACTGCTTTGGTATATGGTCCCAGTAATAAGTGCTGAATGCGCGAGGTGGAATAATAAGCAATTATAATAATAAATCTATAAAAATATTTCATGCAAATAAGGTGTGTGCTGTCGACGCTCCATTTTATTGAACGGAAGTAAACACAAATATAATATTTGTAGAGGGACGCAATCCCCACACAACCTAAGATAATGTAAAGAATGATAAATCATTCTTTTCTTGGTCGAATTGTGGCTTTGCTCAATTCACCGATTTTGCATAGATGTGGGATGACTGCTACTTAAGCACATCCCCAACAGATCGCAGATCATATTTGTGATGATAACAGATTGTCCAAATCAACTTACACATGATCCTTAGATGCTGTCCAGTAGAAGCTCATCAAACTTATCAAATGATGGCTCAGTTAGATTGTGTAATGAATGGCCATTTTTGGTGAATTCTAATTGCAATGCAAGGTTTTCAACACACTTCACTTCTTTGGAAATGTCCTTTGAGACTATTAGGCAGTAACCTGATTTAAATTTGTCCATGCAGTTGGAACTGCTAACAAAGGATGTTATAGGATCGGGTCTTTTGTTCAGGCTTGGCCCACTTCATAGCTAATCCTTACAGGGTGAAAATAGTTAAAAATTTTATTGATTCTACAGGATTTTGGCGACTATTGCTGATAATTGATTTTGAAATGAAAAATCCTTGGGTTATTGTTGCTGACAATCGCCAAATTTATGGGATTGTCGCCAACTATCTCCAAGTCCTGTCCATGATTCTTCCGATTTTTACCCCAATTCAGAAGTGCAAAAACTTTTTTTTCAATTTTTGTGGGTAGGCCTGTACCTATTTTTCCTATAGCCAGAAAGGCAGGCATTAGGAGACTACACGATCACAAAAGTGTCATATATATGAGTTATATACCTATATATATGAGGGGGCTTTCGAGTGCTTTTGCCGCTTAGGGAAGGCCACATTCCACAGGCTAGCTTCTCGCCTGATAAAGCAGGACATGTTCGGAGGCCCACCTCTTCTGTGGCTCATCACCAAGATGCTAAGTGTGGTGAGTTGATCTCAGCAAGAAGCGTTCCAAGCTTGCCTATACAATTCATCGACTCCATAAGTATGAACAGCTTAGGCTGCCTACCAGAAAAATCCTAGTCATATCACAAGTATAACCTGATTCTCGGGACTAATAGTTGAAGGCGATAATCACTAAATCAAGATGGCCCCGGTGCTAGGATTTTAGTTGGGCATAAGAAGCCATGATTGTCCAATTCATCAAAAGATCATTTTTAGCTTTGCCTAGGGAATATGTGCAAAGATAATTCTAAACCCAAAAGACATAAAAGTAAGAAAATTGTGTTTTTCGACATGTATGGCAAGAAAATTTGTTGTTCTGCTTTTTCAGGTGCAACCTTATTTTATTTTCTGTCAGTAAACATTTTCTTTTACCATAACAACTAAAAGCCACTAAATAAGCAACTATGATTTTGCAACTACTGCCCACCCCACAAATTTATTCTTAAAAATCGGCGACAGTTCACGATTTCGCTTCTTGTCCGAAATATTTTAACTGAATGGCCCGGCAAGCTCCGGTTGATGGGCGGGATTCCATTCTAGATTTTTGTATGTTTGTATAGTCCAATCTGCATTCTCAGATACTGGTTCGGGGTTATATCATTTAGCGAAGTTAAGATTTTTGCATCATCATTCACAAAAATGCTGTAATAGTAATGGAAATCCATCAATGTATGATAATTCGTCTTACCTTGGCTTATCATTCGGTCAAAATTGCAATCGTTCTTTTGATCAAAAATCCAATTTCGAAAGTTATCTTTTCGATTACTGAGCGCGAAAATTGTTTGACAAGTTTCTTCGGGATCTAGATTAAATATCCATGTAATGATGAAGCAACAAATCGATTTCAACATATCATACACAGTGCTTTAAGACACACATTTTCCAAAAAGTATAAGAGTAAAATTAATTATAAGCAGAAATCAGTAAAGCGAATATCAGAGTCACTATCATTCAGCACGAAAATCAAAATTTGCATGGTTACAGTAACCCAAAGTCCGAAATTTTCAAAGTTTCAGCGTTTTTGGTCTGTGCATGGGGTAGATTGCAGCTCAGACCTGGAAAAAAACATTGTTTTCCACCTGGCAATCCATTCTGTTCAGAAATGTATGCCCTATAATATGGCGTTAACAAATTTCCATAAATTTACACTTTTCCTGAGATTGTAAAGTAGAAAATTCAAGACGAAAAAATGTTGTAAAAGTTAGTTAGAGCTCGTTTGGTTAATAATTCACATCATAATGTAATTTCATACTAAAATTTTGAAAAAGATCAATAAATCTACAACCTATGAGAGGTTAGAGATACTTTATACCAACATGACAAATAACAAGGAAAGATGCGAGTCGAATTGGGCAAAAAAGCATTGGTTTAGCCGCACTGTTTGGTGAACAGGGTGCTTACAATAACCATGGAAAAATGCGAAAATTGTCATCAGAATCCCTAAAATCGAATGATATTTTAACTTTTATTTATGTGAACACGACGAGAGTTATTCTGACGTCGTTTTTTGCTCCAAATACACACAACTACATCCTTATTTCCTAAATTTTTTTCCAACTTACTTGACCTTGATGCGGAACAAGGTGTCTCCAATCTTAGCTCACTCGCAGGACGTAGGATAGGGGGCACCCAAGTGCCAAATTTTGATAAGTTTTTGTAATTACAGAAACAACCTTTTTAATAGTGTTTCATTCAGCATACATAGGAGAAATGGTACCGGGCTGGGTCTCCAATCTTCTTTGGTTTGCTGACCACGTTCAATGCCACGGAGCTACTGACATTTGATAACAATTGATTGGCAGGTGGAAAGCCCTGCATCTCAGCAAAACCTAAAGCTGGTTCAAACTTCAACAGCATATGCTTGACTGGAAAAACTGTTGAAATGAAGAAGAAAATTTTGAGGTATCTCAAGGCAAAATTGTAACAGCTGTGCGATTTCGAGTGCAAGCAAGAATTCATTAAAAGTTATTCTAATTGTGGTAGCCTGAAGAAGGTAGTAGGTACACTACCGAAACGTCGCTCACCACGTGTCATATTGTGTTATTCTAATAGAGGTGTTTCACATTTTTATGCGATTGGAAAGTCTCATCTATACTTTTCTCATTAAAAAACATACACAAGCGATTTGCTCTTCGAGTATTTTAGCAATTTCAGTATATAATACATCGCAAGGTAGATATTTGAATTTCCGATCGAAAGATACCCAACACCTTCAACAAATACCTATTGAGCGCTTTAAATCAAATTTTGACGCAAGAAACGTAAGAAACGCAAGATGCTTACAAAATAGCTGATTGTTGCCATATTATGCAAATTTTTTGGGCAAAATATACTTCACTGGATAGAACTCGTCAAGATCTTTCTTTCGCATAGAGAAAATGAGGCATTCGTTCGATTTTGATCGTTGCAATCACTTGCGACAGATTTTGGAGAAAAAAGTGTAGATAAGGGCAATAATAGCCAACAATGAATTCTTATTATAACCAATCGCAAACAACATTTCGAAAATTGTTTCAATATCTATATCTTACGAATTATGGTTTCCGAGAAAAATTAATGTTAGGATGTTATTCAGCATATGAAACTGATCAACATATTTTAGTAATTTTTAACTCATCGTTGGTCAATGTAATACAAGGTCGAGCTTGAAAGTTCCCAAGTGTAAATTTTGAAATGGCACGTGGTGTATCGTGGCAAATAGAGTAGTGCTATACTGAACGACGCAAAAATTTGTAAAACAATGGAAAGCTATCCTACACATGATCTAAGGAACCGTAAAAGATATAAACATGTAACCAGTCGCATTTGATAGAATTATCCAATATCAAAAAGGAACCTCATGCCACGAAAGACTAACTCTAGATTGCAACGGTGTTAAAATCTTTCAAACTTTATAGAAATTTCAAACCGCTTATTTCTAGAAACTATTTGAAGTCGATGATTGACAACATGAGCTTATTTCATCTTTCAAGATAATACCTCCAACGCATATTTTGCTATGAACTAGGCTTCTGAGGTTGTTGAAATCATGCTTAAAAAGTGTATACTATTTTATGCAAATTCTAGTGTAAAGAAGACAAAGGGAAAACGGTTAGTGTAATATTATCCTTTTTGCTCTGATCGCATTATAGCATGTGCGATTTCTGGATTTACAACTGGAAGCGTTCCCAGGTCAAAAAGTCAGACGTGAAAGACGGCAGAACGCGAGGATTTTCGAATAATAATATCGAAATGTGTTATTAACAGTTGAAAAATTTCATTGAGTTTGGAGAGATTGTTCAGTTAAACAACTAAATGTTTTACTCTATTCACTATAAAAAGTTCTAAACTCTAGATAGATACGACCATCCCAACAATGGTTCACAGATTTTCAACTGAAAATTCGATAAAATATGGTATATCAATCGACAGGTACTGTCAAAATATGAGGACGTCAAATTTTACAGAATTGTGTAAAATGAAAGTTTTGATGCAATCCGTTTGACTTTTACCTACTGTTCTTGCTCCCTACCATATATGTATTATGCTTACTGTAATGTTTCTCAATTGTTTTCAAATAACTCCGTGCAACATCTTTCAAAACGCATCGATCGTTGATCTGGCAAACTTAAAAAAAATACATTCAACAAAAAGGCCTTAGAATGCAATTTTTTTTATTATAGTCACTTTCCACATCATGTGGATGAGTGTTCACGTCGGACAAACGCCTGGACGTTCTCCATCCCTTTGCTTTTATAGAATCATCGTTCCACGTAATTAGCGCTAACCGACGCCCATCAGCTGAAATTTTAATAATGAATCTATAAAATAAAATTTTAGAAAAATCGCCACTCAGCCAGAAATTTTTACACTTGCCCTTAAAACGAGGACGTGCATGTTAATTTCTATTTTTCTCAGGGACCATTTTGAGTATCTAAACCTGAGGTTCGAATAGCAATAGCTCGGGGTACGGTCTCCAGCCACCGGATGCGCGTGAGGAGTAATTTTGGGACATGTCAATGTGCGCACGGAACGTCAGTTGTCAAAATATACTTCAGCCGTGCCAGCCATGAACAATAAACGATACTTTACTGTACATTTTACCATTTATTTTTTCGACAATTTTCGATTGATCAACCGTTTTCTGATCACTTTTTTACACCAAATCATGCTTTTTAGAGTGAAAAATTCTGGATTCGTGTAAAATTTTACCCCTTTTACCCAAAATAGTTGAGGAAAGATAAAAATTTCCGAAAATTTCTCCCAAAATGTCAAAAATGCTACTTTTTGTTAAATTTTTTCGGGTTGGGGTGAAGGGTGCCAACATTTGGGTACTAAGTCTGTTTGGGGTAGGGAAAATAAATTAGCCGACATTTGCGCCCGTTATGCTCGCATCCTGAAATGTAAAATCTCATCTGATTAAAAAATAGAGAATATAAAAATATAGTGGATGATCGTTTATCATGATCATTGTTATCGTTAGCGCGAGGGCAACTTATATTTTTAGCTGGGCAAAATCACCAGAAAAGAGAATTTTTTATTGCTGTCACTGATAGTGTCCTTAGTGATAAAATTTAGCTTACTGTATTATACTTCGTTTTTACCGTAATAATTTTCTTTTCATTTCTGTGCACTATGTCATAACTGTATTTTTCATAACCGAATGTCAGCTAATCACTATCAACATATAGAACAGTCACATTAACAAACTAAACATAAAAGTGTCACATGAAAACATAATGGAAAAACAACCACAAATAGTAACACTCAGGGAACAGGACCGGACACTTCTACATGAGGACTCCGAACAAAACCTATGTCCTGTTACTAACTATAACCGAAAATAGACAACCTAAAATAGAACCAAAATAGAAAAACAAGTGAAGATAAAAGCTCTCCTCTCTGAAAAAGAGTAGTTGGTTCTCATTAGTCATTACACTGAACCTTTTGCCTGCTCAACCGACTTTGGCTTACTGTAACCAGAGTGAGTAACCTTTCTCTTAACCGTACTCCAACCTAGTATATCAACCTCTCTCAACCTGAATCGACCGTTCCATACAGAGAACTATTCTGTGAAGCCAAACCCATACAACCTTTAACCATACTAAGTGCACGATTAACTTCCAAAATTAATCATGCAATCATTTAGAATAAAGAAATAATTATTCTTGCGTAGTTCTTACTGTTTGTCCTATCCCTCACAGCCCCCTGGGTAGTCACAATTGCTGTGCTCACATGTTTTTTTAGTTCCATTTGCTTTCAACCTGATGATCATTTGAAATATAGACTAAAATGAATTTCATGTGCTTTCAAAAATTATCTCATGGCGCACAGACTGAAGTAAAACCTATAGTCTGTTTTTTATAAAATGCTTACAAATTGAAAACTGACACAAATCAGTACTGTCGTCATACTAGCTGACATAGAGATCTTGCGGTAAGATTTTCCACTCAGAAAATTCTCTGTGGTTAGTTCAGTGTGCTAACAAATTCCAATCCTATGGACATTCTGTTTATTGGAAAATGTGAAACACTGCTTGCTTTTCACCTTCATTATTTAGAAGCATTTCAACAAAAACAGACTATAGAGTGGTCCTGCATATGATACTGTATGAAATTACAAGTTTTAGCCACTGTCGGGTAGCCAAGATCATCACAATAGTACGGTAATACATGGTAATCGACAATGAAATCCCAGTTTTGTCGATTGAGTCGGGCCATGCAAGGAGCACGTGCAGCCAATTCCATTTCTAAAACAGGTAAATTATCATATAAGGTCACTTATAGCTAATGCTATGGACCTGCATGGACCGTGAAAAAATATTGTCAGGCTGGCCCTTAAAAGCTCCCTAAATGAGGAAACTTTGCAGTGAACTACCTAGAAACGTCCTTCTATGGTATGTTGCTCAATTTGAAATTTTCTAGAATTTGACTTCCATTTTTATTAAGTATAATTTTTAATTATTTGAATGTATCATCACCATATTAACCAATTGTTTCAGACGCAGTTTAAAGTATTTTTAATATTTTTCAACATTCTGTAGAATTTGAAAACACCTATTGAAGCTTTTTATGAGAAAATTAAGATCTTATGCAGTTTTTTGCATAAATGTTTTTCATTTGATGAAAGTGATCTAAATTGTTTTCATGATGTTTTCCAATTCCCCTCTTTCACCGAAAAATGTCGACCAATGCTTTATTCGTACTTTTACAAGATGGAACATTTTAATATTTCCAAAGCGAACCAAAATTGAGAAAAAATCAATTTCTTTGAGTTCTTGTTCAGTTCAGGTAGAGGTCAAAGTATTTTGACTTTTTTTCATTTTCAGAAGATCTTAAGCCTTGATTGCAAACAAATTTGGCTGCAAACAGATTATTTTGGATTTGAATTTCGCTAATTCCGCTCCAAAGTGTCAGACAATGCTTGATGTTTTTGCATGTGAACATTACGCTGGTGCATGTGCATGTAGTTTTTGGGCATGTGATTTTCGCCCACTATTTCGTGTATTATTTTTTGTCCAGAGCGGACTGTGTAAATTTCTGTGTGCCTCGTTTTCTGTGTGTAAATAGTTGGGCATTTGGCCAACTATTTACACACAGAAAACTCTTATCATCCTTGTCTCTTATCATCCTCATTTCGTTCTTTATTTCCAATAAATCATGTTAATAAGCCAGCGTAACGTAACAATAGGTACCTCCTCGACTACATTGTATGTGTGGGCTGCCAGTAGAGGACAAACCTACTGACCCACACAGCAATGCTCAACATTTTTTTCTATTTTCTAAACATATGTGATGATAAAAAATTTTCGGTTTAATTATGTTTTCGTGTGCTGTCAGTTTAACAAGTCGGACACTGCTGTGTTGGAATGCACCATTTTCTCTTCTTTCGACTTTTTAGAACAATAAAAATGCCTCACATGGAATTGAAAATTTTGACCTCACGAATGAAAATTTGGGAGTTGAGTACAAAAGGCGTTGAGACTGTTGTTTGCCATTGAGCAATAAAATCTTCTGCAGGTACCCAAGAAAAGTCCAGTCCGAATCAAAACGAGTAGCAAACAACCAACTAAAGGCTGACACGCACACACAAACTTGGAGAGCTTAGGATATCAAATTTCGATGGATATTTCGGCTTAAAGTATAGGATTCTTTTAGCGATTTAGGACAATAAAAAACAAAACATACACTTTTTGGTTACTCAACTCCCAAATTTGGTGTTTGATGAGTAGTACAAACACATTAGCAAAGTTCAAAAAGTTTGTAATGACTTTACGTTAGAATTCACAGGCGGATTCAATGCTCAAAGAACTTAATCAAAAAAGTAGCACTAAATCTCATATTTCCCAGGTAAAAGCTTCAGTTTTGTCTTGGATCAGATTCCCATAAATTATGGTGGCGATATAGAAAATCTGTCATATACTCAAGTTCACACGGCTGGCTCATCGGGAAAGTAGTGAACTGTGAGGGGCTGGACCTCCTGTATAAACAGAAGATACTACTGAGTGTGCTAACTGAAGCACATGGATGATTCAGAAATTGTGGTTCTAATTGTGGTGGTGTGTTCAGAGTCGGCTTTGTGATGCACCACTCTTACAAATCAATGATACATCTGAACGAGATGAAATTGTTGAGGGGAATACAGAGCTTGATAGCGGACTAATTTTTTTGGAAACATGCAGAAAAGGAAATATGCAAATTCAGATTTCAATTTTCAGTCATCCTTCATGCCACTTTATTCAAGTGATTATACAGCACATGACTGGCCAAAATATCTAGCCAGGGAAGTCACTGGGTATAATACAATATACATTAGTTTAGATTAGTCCAACTTTCAAACAACTTAGTAAGTTTGATTTTTTTTACTGGGCTGAATAAGCACAATATTTTTTATAAATGTATTTTCATCTTCTTACCTCTGTAAAGCCTACTGAAGTCACATGAACCATTACCAATATCATTATTGATTTTTTCGTCTGCTATATTTTGTGCCAAATAATAGCAGGAACTCAAAGCTTCTTGGCTAACTGAAAATTGTATAATGCAACAAAGTGAGGACACATTAAATAAGGAACAATTTACCTCGCAGCTTTCTCATCAATTCTCGTTTAGGGATGCAATAATCGTTAAATTTACATACTATAAAGATTAGTTGACTGATTAAATTGTTTGCCTAATTGTTCTCTTTTGCAGTCATGCATATCCTTGAAGGCTATTCAGTGCCGATTGAAATGGATAAATAAGTTCAATGGCATGTGTTCCGAGATATTCACGAGAGTGATGATCAAAGATAAACTTTTGACAATATAACTCGAAGAATAACTCGATCCGAAATAACTTTTGTTTCGAATTTTGCAAGCTGAGCAGAACAATCCGATTTTTATCACTTACAATTTTTTTTGGCAAAGTGCAGTAATCAAAAAGTTCCTGATTCTCTAAAATTTTCTTCAATTTGCAATGCTATCTGCACAGTGATTTTAGTAGCGGTTTTGTAAGAAAATATTTTTCTCATCATAAGGAAAATAAATTTAAGTCTTAAAACTAATATTGAAACTGCGCAAGTATGCATTGGAATAAATATACATGAGGACAAGGCCTGGTAACCATACATGTAACGGAGCTCCGAGGTCTGGGTGGGGGGTTGGAGTACTTTTCTCGGGCTGGGGGTCAGTAATTCCCAAAATTTTGGGGGGAGGGGTCGCTGAAGGAAAAAAATCGATTTTTTCATGAAAAATGTCCGAAAACCGGTTCAAAAAGTAGTAATTTTTGTCTCAAAAAAGATAAAATATGTACTTACGGCGCGAAGCGCCGAGAAAATTGACGTTTTTGACCATTTTTTGTTCAAAAATTCACATTTTCTATGAAAAAATATTTTTCAGTATTTTTCCGACTAAAACTTTGGGGGTCCCTACGGCTACCATATGGCTAGCCATAGGATTGGTAAATCCTGGGGGGTCGCAAAATGGCTAGCCATATGATCGACGATTTCTGAGGGGGGTTCCCATAGCACTTCCCCCCCAATTACATGTATGCTGGTAACCCGAGGAAGTATTCCTCCAATTTTTTCTGAAATATGTTCTGGTGAGCTACGAATAAAAATCGGATCATTCATTGCTGAAGTTCCAATATTTTTACATTTCTTGCGGAAGTTAGAATGAGATTCCTGTGCATCAATACCTTCAAAAGTCCAATCCTTAGCAGGAGAACAAGCCGCCCAGTCTCCTACGGCATTTGTTTGAGATACCAATCGAAATATTCTGCGCCCATCAAACTCACATAGTTCAATATCTGCATCTGTAAATTAATCACAGATAATGAAGAACTAGTACCACACATCACAAGTATAAAAATATCTTAAATGGTAAATTAATCCTTCTTTATAATCAAATTTTTATAATGGCAATTACTAGTTTTTTGACCAAGAATAACAATCATAATTTAATGAATGAAACGAAAAAATATACCTTGGTACCCACCGGCTTCATAGAGATGTAGAATAATCATGCTCACTGATTTTCGCATGTTTCTCGTTTTTTATTCGTAGACATTCCCTAGTTTTGTATTTTTGAATCACAGACAATTTATTTTTTGCTAAAAAAGTCAAGCAATAATTTGAGTGCTTAATTTCGAAGCATCTTAGGAAGGAAAATCATAGAAGTGGTAAGTTTTAGCTCTTTCAGTTTGTAATAATCCTTCAGAATAAAATTCACGATTTTGTAGCTCAGTTTTGGCAATTTTTCTATGGTCAGATAGAACAGTAGAAAAGATATTCATAAATTAACGGAGAAACTATTTACAGGCAAGGTTTGCTCTACCAGTGGCTGGGATAACAAACCCTTTGAAAAGAAATGCACGATGTTGATACTCTAGAAAATTGCACAACAGGTTTTTCCATTTAACCACGGTCGATGATCTTTTCGAATCAAAAAAGTCCAAGATGAGGACACTTTTCCTATTCTTGCTATACCAAGAGCCTCCACTGTTACATTTTTCGTGCTTTTAGTTCTCGGGTTGAAACAAAAATTAGTCAATGTATTCATTTCTTTTTCATGTATGAGATTTTTCGATTCAGTTGATTCAGCAACCTTATACTAGACTTTGTTGTCAGTCTTTCTATGCGGATGAGCACAATTTTGCTGTCAAACGTGCATGGCCGAGCGATTGATTTCTAAAGTGATGATGGTTTTTTGTTCGATTGTGATTTATAGTCTATCACTTTTCGAATAAGCCTTGAAAAGAAACATTATGCATAGAAATGGATGAGCAGCCCATTAATCTGCATCGTGTGCCAAGCCAATAAAAGCGACCAGTGCTGACTTTCATAACTTTCAAATAGATAAAGCTTTTTTAATACAGATTGCAGCATTCGAATCCTCTGTTCGTCTTTGTTACGAAAGTCAAATCTTATGCTCCTAGCGTTTATGGTTACTGTACAGACAGAAATTTTGTAAAAGTGGTTTTTTTTTCAAAAAGTAAAAGTTGTGAAATCAAGGTGAAGGTTGTTCCATTGTGAAAAAGGTTTTAAAGCTGTTTACAGACAATAATTTCTAAAAATCACCCAGATTTGCAATTAATACTTAGCTTAGGGTCATCATTTTCTTGTTTCAATATGAAAAAACTTTCGCCAAAATAAAGATCTCTTGCTCTGAATTCGGTTGAACGTGATTGTGGGGCAAACAGAATCCATTGATCAGTTTGAAAAACGATCAAAATTAGTGGTGAAACACAAAAGAGGACAAGAATCCATTGTTAGCTATTATTAGCCTTAATTGCATAAAATTTGAAACATCTTTATAAGAATAACACACAGTAATACAGTGGTGAGCAACGTTTCAGTAGTGTACCTACTACCTTCTCCAGTGTATGTCAATAAAAATAATTTTCAATAAATCCTTGCTTGCACTGGGGTTTGTTCCCTGAACTTTGAGATCGTGAGCCAAGAGCTGTAACCACTGAAGCGTTGGAGCCAATATTTGCAAGGTTAGATCATCTCTTCAAGCTGGTAGGCCATTGTGTTCTATGTATTTCAAAACTTTGGGGGGGGGGCGCCTTCCGCCCCTCCTAAATCCGCACTTGACTCCACTTCTTTCTTCATTCAGGTTCTTCAATGCATTTCTATCTTCTGAGACTCTAATCTTGAGTGTTCTACCTGTTTCTCCTGTGTAAACTTTTCCCCATGGTTCCATGGGGATGGAGTAAATCACTCCTTAACACTCCAGCTTGTCATTTTATGGGCTACTTTGCTGAGATGGTTCCTCAGGGTATCCCTAGATATTGCCAGTAGTCTGATCTTATACTGCTTGCATATTCTTCTGAGTTTATGTGTCCCCTGACCACTGTATGGCACAATAGCACTACACTTATACTCAGTGTCTTCACTATTGGACTTTTTCACAGCCATGGCCTTTTGGATTAAGTTTTTGAGGTATCCATTTCTCTGAAAGGCAGTTTTGATGTTTTCTACCTCGTTTTTGTACTCCTGTGCATTGGAGCATATACTTTTGGCTTTCATGAGCACACCTTTTACTATTCTTTTACTTTTAAAATTTTACTTATTTATATTTATTCAGGAAAGTCAAGGAGTAGTCTATTGTATCCTGATGGAACCATGTCGAAAAGTCCACATAGGAGAAACAGGTAGAACACTCAAGACTAGAGTCTCAAAACATAGAAATGCATTGAAAAATTTGAATGATGAAAAAAGCGGCATGGCAGAACATTGTCTAAAGTATGGGTGTAGGCCAAGCTTTGATAACACCAGTATACTGGCCCATGAAAGCAACATCTTCAAGAGAAAAATTATGGAGGCAATGAAAGTAGTAGGAGGCTCCAGCAATGTAGGAACAAAAAGCATTGAAATAGGCCACAGATGGAATAGAACCTTCTTGAGGAAGTTCTTTAAGGAACACAATGGCCTACCAGCTTAAAGGGATGATCCAACCAGGCAAACACTGGCCCCAATGGCCCAGTGGTTACAGCTCTTGATACAGGATCTCTAAGTTCAGTGATCAAACCCCAGTGCAAGCAAGGATTTATTGAAAATTATTCTAATTGTCATACCCCGAAGAAGCTAGTAGGTACACTACTGAAACGTTGCTCGCCGCCGTTCTTTTGTTTATTTGTTTTTTGTTATTGTTATTGTTATTGTGTATTATATTGTGTTATTCTTGTTTATTGTGTATTATATTATTGTGTATTATATTGTGTTATTCTAATAAAGGTGTTTCACATTTTTATGCGGTTGTAACGCCAATAATAGCCAAAAATGAATTCTTATTATAACCAATCACAAACAGTATTTCCAAAATTGTTAGATAAGAGGACACGCTGAAACGGTTCTCTTGTACTTTTCAGCTGTTATGTGCTTCTTAGGATTGAATCTATTTTACTTTTGTCCATTATAAAACATGTTGATTTGTGCCAATTTTTTTCTTATTTGCAATAAAATCGACGTTTAATATTTTTGATTATAGTTGGCGACTATTGGAACAATCTGGCTGAGACCCTGCAGTGTTTATTCCAGTTGTTTTATCTATTGATGTCAACAAACCGCATCAAAAACACTTCATCCATTCGATAGCTATGAAAGTCAGCGCCAGTCGCGTTTTTTTTGCTCACCATTGTCGGGAATGGGACACATAAAAACTGCATTCTGACTAGGTTTCTCAATAAAACATTCATAGGGCATCGAGCTCTCACCTTTGATAAAATACTATCTCAAGTGTCATCTGTCTTTTTTCTCTGACGAAAGACCGCGGAAGAGTATAAATAGCACATGGGATGCACAAAAATGAAAATTTGCACAGTAAGCATCAAGTTAGTAAAAAATACTCTGTTCCAAAACGCATAGGCTGGTCAGGATATTCAGGAGATTCAGGAGAGAAAAAATCCCAGGATTTTTTTTACTGACAGTCACAGATTTCACAGATCGTCGCAATACATGAACATGGGGGTTTGGGGTGGTCTTGACCTCGAGCAGGCTCAAATTGATCCCTAGCAGATTCCTGCTGACATCGAGTAAATTTTACTCCACAGCATTGATCAAGAAGCTGATGAAAGAAAATGCGAAAAAAAGAAAAGAAAGACGTCATAAGAATGAAAATGATGCTGCAGTTTAACAGTTTTTCTGAACAAAGCATACATAATTCAAAGGGAGTAACATTGACACCTTTAAAAAGCAGATCAAGCGAATATTTTCACATATTCAACTAATTTAGATGTAATAGTCTTCTGGTTGGATGTTAAAAAACCTTTTTCATGGTAATCGGAAAGAAATAAGATTCCATCCCACCCCTCTGCTCTGCACGTATGATTATCGCCGATTCTTATGATTTCCCAATTTTTAGCCCAATTCAGACGCGAAAAAATCGACTTTCGTCGGTGAAGATCGGCGACAGTCGCCCTATAATCTTAGGAATTGGCGACAGTCAGTAATTTCATTTCTGATTAGGGCTTAAGCTTATATCGGAAGAAATGATATGCTTGTTCCTATTATCAATGAAAAAACTTGTCCATCACCAACAAATGGACGACAAATTGAGACTGCAACGATCTTAATGTAAAATTCCTATTTCGAAGTAATAATCAGACGGTGAATTTATTTCAACTGAGAAGTATGTTGTGCGCAGGCTGCAAGCATAGCTAAATGGTTAAGCATAGACGGATGGAGTCCTACATCGATAGGGCAAGTTCGGTGACCTCACTCAAAGACCATATTTCTCTAGGTTGTGTTGGTCTGCTTATGGAGCAGAATACATGATTTTTATGACAAATCCCACCTTTTTTCCTGCAACCCTTAGGACCAGGCGGATACTGCCCCATAAGTTTTAAATCAGGAAAAAAGCACGGCTTTTGCTTAATTTTCACTAAATATTTCAGTGAGACAACCTGTAGGAATCTTTTTGGACCAGCGTTACCTATTGTAGTATGTTCAGGATAGCCGTTTGAATCGCAGTGATATTGCTGCGACATGTCTTCAATATCGTCTAGAAAAATAAAACCTCGATTTTCGGGAATACGGCAAATAACGTGACGTTGACTATATTCTGAAATGCAACATCTCTTGTGAATGTGAAAAAAATAATTTAGGATATAGGGATAGAGCAAAAATTGTCTTGTACTGCAATCCAGATCTGTTATACAATTTACTGATTGCTATATTTTGGAAGAGAAGAATATTCTCCATCAAACTGCATACAAAAGATGAGTGTATCCCCATACCGCCGGATGTCCCTTTTCCCCGAACGTCCCATTTTTCCGAAGAATGTATTCAGCAAATTTATAATCCGTAATTTACGTTTTTCGGCAGTTTTTGGGTGCTTAACGACATCTGCATAATTAACCGCTGCCGTATCTTTTATTCAAATATGAATAGAATTATTGATAATTGACCTAATTGCAGCAGAATATTTTTTGGAATACCTTTGCTATGCTATATAACAAATCATCGATGAAATTGAAATGAAACACGCTGATTATTTGTAAGCAGGTATTATATAAACCTTCTTTGTGTGAAACATAGGCATTAGCATATCGAGCTTATTACTCACTGTACAAATCGCCAAAACCGCACGACCTTGTACCAAAATGCTGTCGTAGCTCTTGATCTGGGATATATTGAACCACTTGGTCACACCTATTCGAGTATCTTTGACGCTCTAAAATTTGTAAAAGGTGATGAAAAAACGTTAGGAAACCATTGGAACTCCCTCACCATTCGTGTGTTTCATCAGTTCCACGAGGGGAAGACACTTGCCTTCAAATTGGCATACTATAATAATGAACTGAAGTTATAGTTTGTTTTCTATATGCTCTTGAAAGGAAAAACTATTCAATGTAACGATAGTTTTATCCGTATTATTTTGCACTCAATACATTCCCGAGGTTTATTCAAGGGGTCTCACACATGTTCAGTTCCGAGTGAGGTCTGCTTATGAAGAAAAAAGCAAGAACATAAAATAGTACTCCTTCTGCAGATTCGTTATCCAACAAGCATTTTTTGGGTACGAGTAACAGTTGTAGAATAATTGCACGCAGGATCTATTCTCAAGATTTTCGATTTCATCAGACACTTAAATCAGCCACAAGTGACTTTTCCCTAGCACTTATTTTCTTCCGCTTGAAACTTAAGACATCCAAAGATCTGTCCTGACCTTAATGGAATAATGATCGATCGTGCCAGTTATTACTGAGCTTGACTCGAGAAACAATTAACAAAAAATTAATTTACATGAAGAAAATTAGACTTAGACATAAACTCATTGCCCTTTACCTTGTCACCATGTTGACAGTTGAACACTCCTATTTTCAAGTCTAACTTTAAGAGATGTAAGGACTGAGATACCAAACTGCATTTAGAAGGTAGATATCACCAGAGAAACAGCATGTAACATGTTTAACGTCTATGTGAATGATTAGTCAATCACATCACTGGAAAATTAGACCCTTAGATATAAGCTTCGTAATATAGGGTGTGGTTTGGATGTAATACGAGTCATTCATTTTATTCTGTTTCAACGTGTTTACCCACAAAATAATGCCCTTCGGAACAAGCTGACCACTCTGCCACGCGGTTGTCGCCATCACTATACCGATTCAATCGAAATTTCGGGTATTGAAACCCATGTTCAGGAATTGAACAATTCCGATTGTCTGTATCTGCAAATTGATAAACTTAATAATCATATGCACTTTTGAAATTTCTTCTTATCCGAGTAGTTTCTGAGATATGCTATTTGGAAAATTCACTCAAGACCTGGGTGTATGCTTTTCAGCTATAGACTGCCTTCATTTGCATCACTTGTTGTGAACGCAACAGTGCCCGTCACAAAAATCAAGTTTATGATCTGTAGACCATTATACGGTACAATTATTGAATTAGCTCGACCTGGAAACATCAACACAATTTGGTAGGTTTTTTGTAATAAGAATTCATTGTCGATTATTATTGGCCTTACAATCGCATAAATATGTGATACACCTTTATTAGAATACACTATATAACACACAATAATAACCTTGTTCAGGCTATGAGAATTATAATAATTTTTTCAAATCAATCCTTGCTCGCACTGGAGTTTGATCCCCGAAATTTGAGATTGTGAGTCGAGAGCTGTAACCATACATGCACAGCATAGGAATTCTGCGGGGGGTCAGCCAGGACAGGGGGTGGAATACAAAATTTTTTTTCATTCTTGATAATGAAAAGAAAAGTCTCAGAATGTCTTCTAACATCCAAGCAGCATATTCTTCAACCTATATTAGTCAGATATGTCAAACTATTTGCTTAAACACCACTTTTTAAAGTTTCCATGTTACTTTTTTGGAGTCAAGTATGACTTGTTTAGAAAGATTGTCAAACTACAACGTCATTTCCATTTTTGTGACGACTTTTTTTCTCTCTTGCTCATTTTCCTTCCTCATCTTCTCAATCATTGCTGGAAAAGTTAAATCTGCCGGGGGTCAGCCAGAATCTGCTGGGGGTCAAAACCCACATGTGCATGAATGGCTGTAACCACTGGGTCATCGAGACCAGTATTGTCTGTTATATAGTGTTACTCTAATAGCGTGAAGAAGGTAGTAGGTACACTATCGAAACGTCGCTCACCACTGTATTACTGTGTGCCATATTGTGTTATTCTAATAGAAGGTGTTTCACATTTTTACGTGATTGTAAGGCCAATAATAGCCAACAATGAATTCCTATCATAACCAATCGCAAACAACATTTCGAAAATTGTTATAGGTTTTGTGGAAGATCTATCAGTAGTTTATTTTGGATAAGGAAAAAGCATTTTGAGATCGTATTTACGAATATTTGTTCCTAGGCTATTTTCAGACAGCTTTCTGATATTTCAGAATAGCTTTACAGTGAATGAAAAACAGAAAATTTCTGAAATCGGAAAATTCTGGATATTCACGTCAAATAGGTAATTTTTTTTGGATTGACTTTTTATGTTTTCAGGCGGATTATGAGGAATAAAAGGCTAATTTGACGGACAGGGCAGATTGACGTCCAGGTGGTGTCCGTAATCCATATTCAAACTTTTTTACGAATGCAGACTTTGCTTAAATTAATGTTTTGGTATCGAAATGGAACTAAAAGCTCAAAAAATATGGTGAAATGGCCCAAAAACTTTTAAAACATCTCTTAGACACTGAAAGAGTTACTAAATAATTTTTCTATGTCTCAGGAACCCAGTGCCCAGACTACTGTACATCGACTGCAGATCATCTATATATTAGAGTATGCTTTGTGTTACTTTTTCCCGCATTATCAACTTTTGACAACATCAACATAAAGAATTTGTATATTTTCTTCTGTTTTTTTTTTATTCTATTTCTAAAGCACAATGAAATTCTCATTCAGTAGGAATGTGCACAATAAAATTAGCATTGCGTAAAATGGGCATGTTCAGTGCTGCGATTATTGTGACACTTGAAGGTCTTTGTTGCTGAGAAATGTTTTTACGCCACAATGTATGAATTAGCAATGTATAGTAGAAAAAGGCACCATTGAATCAATTGTGATTTCATTCTTCTGGATAGTACTCTGTTTTTTCGCACAATCGAAGAGTAGCCTTGTCAACTTTTTGACTGCAGATTGCGATTGCAAAGTTATACAAACTAGGGAATGGGTCAACAATTCTCCCTTTTGGTAAAAGATTCGGAATCTTTGAATGAGAAGATTTCTAATTTCTTATTCTATTTTCTTTGTCAATTTCTGACTTTGTGTTAAAATTAACCCGTAAAAGGTTATGCATCTCGAAAAAAATTCAAGCGATTTTCGGCCGATCTTGCAGAAACAGGTGCGTCCTGAAGCCTGCACTTTGTGATATGGATCCAAGTTTGGCTTTTATATAAATTTTTTATCGTATGGACAATGCCTAGTCAATAGATGGACTGGTTCGTCGTAGAATCAGTCACTAACATAACATGGGCGAACCTCAAAATCAAGAGACATACAGATTGATGTTTAGGAGAATACGGATAATTATATTATCAGGAATTCGAAAATGAGAGAACATTAAATTGAGACTCTATCAAATCAGTCAACATTACACTTTGGATACATTAATTCTTGGATACTTTAATGCCATAACTGAATAAAACTTGATCATTAATTATGAGACTTTTATTTTTGAAATATCCTAAGACCAAAAAGATGCATTTGTATGGATTTTAGAAGACCAAAAAGTTAAAATTTTCAACTGGACCATGCTGGTTTAAAGCATAATTATCATTATTTACCTTAAACGGAACAAAGTTCGGCTTTTAGGATATTGGCATTTGTCCTACTTTTACCTTTCTTTAAATTATCTGTGAACTTTGATTTCAAATAAAATTCGGATTTCAATTTGTATGTTAATAATATCCACATTTTTGGCACTTGATGGGAACTTACAACACTTCTGTGAAATATTTTGTGGATGATCGACAAAAAGGATGATTATTCTGCTTATAAGTAATCTAAAGATATGTTGCCTGGGATCTAAAATTTAGAAAGAAAACCATTGGCATGGGATAAGTATAACAGCCACACGGTAGCAAACAACAGCAAATTGAGAAATTATTTCAACCATCTGAGTCAAGTGTGTCCTACCAACCTTTAGAGCACATCTCAGATTTTGAGTGAATTTCATCTTTCAGGAAAGTTTCTCGTGACTTATGAACTCAGACATCCCAAAACATGACGTATTTTCACAAGCAATTGTTATTTGAAGCTCTGAAGTAAAAGACAAATTGATGAACCATAATGATGCGTATTCAAATATTCATTTCCCTTAAGTTTGAATCTGACGAAAGAAAAAGTTGAAACGACATACCAACATGATATTCATGTAAGACCTAATGGTCCAAGGTTTCCGTCACAAAAATTATGCTCAAAGAATCGTGAATAAGCCGATATTTTCTACGAATTAAGTTTTTGAAAAGTTTGGACCCATTTCGCTGTGCTCGCTTAGTAATTTCAGGAGCATATCAAGGATATACCGGAATCCTAAAATAGACTTCCTTTCAGTGGAAAGAATGATTCACAAAATTCACTTTCGTGGAAGCCGACTTTCCTAAAGTCGAGTGAAGCATGATGGAAGAGTCGAATGTAAGCTCTGTGAAAATGGCTCCATGAAAGCCCTTACCAAGTATGCGGTTAAAATCACATTCAGCATATGGAGCGAATGTTGCAACCGACGAATAATTTCGAAGTAGTCGAAACAAATCTCCGCACGATGTGTAACGAGGGAAATCTGAAGGAAGCCAATCTGTTAAATTATCTAGTCGTTCATATATCGAGAAAAAAGGATGCACGATGCAATGTATGAACAAGTCAATCTTGTCACAAAACGCGAACCACTAACGACGATACATTCACACAATTAGAATGGAAGATATTCGAATCAAGTCAAACCACAAAGAAGTACAGTCTACACTAAAGTTTCATAATAATTTTAGGCCAGTTGCAATGTCTAAACTTGAGCTTTAACTGGAACTCCGTTTCAACTTCCGAGCCTTAAATTTAGCTCGGCTATAGCTTGCCATAAAGAGTTGGATTAGACGATTTTCTTGTAATGTGATGGACAAAATATGACTAGCATTTATGGATTTGCTCTTTCACAATGAAAGTCACATAAAAGCATGTAAAAGTCTTACTATAATGAACAATCGGTTATGGACACAATGAGCTCGGAATGAAGCCTTTCACTACCACCATGTTTAACTCTTCCATTGCGTTAAAACACACGTCATAGTAGTACACACGCTTACAGTGCCGCTCATAAATCTTGCCGCACCCAGAAAAAGCTACATTTTTGTAAATTATCAAGTTACATTTACTCATAGATACGTGCATTTGATTTCCAATGTTTATATGATGCAGTTTCTTTGTAAAATTAGATTTATCGACCACATTTATATGTTTTCACTTTTTTAGATTCATTCGATTATAATTTAAATGGCCAAAAGAAAAGGCCTTTCACATACAAAACGCCGCAAAATTGTTACATTATTCAATGAATTGAAACTTTGTAAATGAGAAAAAACTCGTCATTTGCAAGTCAACAAAAAAGCTGTTAGAAATGCTGCCAGAAAATTCGAGAATAACGATGGCAGCTTCATTTCACAATGCTAAAAGATCCAGTCACGAACATCGGTTAGTACGATCAATTGCGTCAAATGTCAAGCGAATCAGCTGAAATTCGTTGATCGGACTTGCTTGATTGTTAGTATGATTAAGCAAGTCAGGAGTCAAGCGAATCAGCTGACTATCACCGATCTGACTCGCTTGATCGTATTAAACCATGTTCGTCCCTAATCGTCACTTTTTTCGATCTTCCAGATCTTTTAGCATCGCGAAACCAAACTGATGGAACATCTTCATTCTCGAATTTTCTGATTGCTCTTCTAAAGGGCTTTTTCGTCAACTTGCAAATGACGAGATATTTCTCTTCTACTAAGTTTCAATTCATTGAATAACGTAGCAATTTTGACTTGTTTTGTAGGTGAAAGGCCTTTTCCTTTTCTCATTTAAATTATAATTAAATGGATCTAAAAAAGCAAAACGTATAAATCTGGTCGATGAATGTAATTTTACAAAAAAGTTGCGTCATATAAGCACTGCAAATCAAACGCATATATCTACGAGTAAATGTTACTTGATAATTTACAAAAATGTAGTTTTTGAGGGGCACTGTAACTTGAAAAAACAAATGCTCCTGAAAATTTGCTATTCTGTAGAAGGTTTTATAGAAAATAATGAAAGTGAAAAGGAAATAGTATTTCACATTTACACGACTTTCTGATAAACAGTAAGTCGTATGGGATTGGAAATTTGTGACCTCAACGAACTAACCGTTGACAATTTTTCGAGTGGAAAATTTGACTGTAAAATACAGAGCTGATTTGTGTCAGTTTTCAATTTGGAAGCATTTAATGAAAAACAGACCATATTTAGTAATTAATCATGGTCAGAATAATTGCCGCATTGGCCAGAAAATTGTTGCTAGTTGGTCACACTGCTACACATACAGTCATTTTCAACTGCCAATAAGGGAAAGAAAACATAACAAAATTCCTCAGTTGCAACAATTGGCATCTAACATATGCATTATCTGTGATTTCTTGTCTTATTGAACATCCAGGATCATATTTATGCATATCACTATTGTCTAAATTGACTGCATATGTGAAAACCTATGTGTGTGTATGTAATAGAAGAAAATACACCAAAAATTACAAAAAATCGCAAAATTCTGATTTTAAGTTTACTGTAGCACTTGGAATTTATACTTCCATGAAAAATTAATGTCAAATTCATTCTCTATGTCGAAAAATATACCTCGCGTATCGATTTTTGTGGTGCAGTTCCGTTTTGACTCATCGCAACCCACCATTACAGAGACAAAAATTTTGTCAAACGTTGTTTAGCTCGAGATTTATATTCCGAGGCACAAAAGTATAAACTGACATTGAATTTGGATTAACCTGAACTTTAGAGGCGAAAATGTAGTTCAAATTAAAGCCACTGTTTGTATATTGCAATCGGCTCCTTGAAATTATATTCACCCGTGATGAATAAATCCGCTAGAAAATCCTGATCAAAAAATCTCAACTAGTAATAAAAAATCGCCAGAATACTCTCAGATAGCGTCCCATTGAATACAACTTCTGCAGACAGTTGCCTGCATCTGTTATGCACGGAGTGGAGTATATTTTCCAGTTTCTAAACATCAGGGCCTGATTGGCATCTACCTGCAATTCTGAGTACACACGAATCAGGCCCAGGTTTCTTAGTCACTTGTTTAACTACTTGTCGTATTCTCAGATCCATGTTACAGGTGCGTCAAAAAGATAGCACTCGCTGATAGGCTCAAACTCCCGACTTTCTGCAGACACACTATCCACTGAACTAAGAACCGAGCCACGTGAATAGTTCGGAAACTGTGATCCTTGGGGTGGCAGTGTGAGCCGCGCACCACTACAACATCCTCACACCTAACTTATAGATTATGCAGTTTTTCAAATGATATTTATATGCTAAATACTTGGAAATTAATCGTTCGTTAGTCACCTTCGCCACAAAGGAGCTTGAAATCTTACTCACCTGTTATACGGGCATCTAAAGCACGCAGGATGGCATTCTTTGTCATACATACATTGTCGTGTTGACAAACTGTAAGAAGAGTACGTGAAATAATGAAATGGGCACATTCAATCAGGGTATCACTAATCAGTGGAATCCGCATGGAGATGCAGAAAGCAGATATGCTCTGATATGCGGATGCAGATATTGTTGGCCGATACATATTGGCCGCTGTCTAATCGGCGGATGAAAAAAGCAAATTCCATGTTTTTCGAGGAGATGATATCGATGTCCAATCGGTGAATGCAGAAAATAGCAGAATCTGCTCTGGGCAGGTCTAAAAGATATTTTGCGGATTGCAGATTTTTTCCCGAATTTCTCGGATGTGTTGTGGAGTTGGCAACTTTTTTGGTGGTAGATATGCATGACTGAAAGGCGGATCTCAGAAAAGAGAGTGGATACATATCCGCCATCCGCACAACGTCTAATCAGCAGATATGTAATGTGGATTTGCAAGGATAGAACAGCAGGCAGGTCTTTGTTACCCTGTTTATATCCGGGGAATATAAAGTGGAGGCAAGCTAATAGCAATAGCTCTGCTCCGATTTGATTCGTTCAAATCCTCGTGAGGCACATCAAAACTTATGATATCCACAAATTGACATTACATATCTGCTGATTAGACGTTGTGTGCATGATGAATACGTATGCACCCTCTTTTCCGAAATCCGCCATTTAAACATGTATATCCACCAAAAAAGTTGCCGCCAACTCTAGCAATACATCCAAAAAATTTTGAAGAAAAATCTGCAATAATCCGTCTTTTAGAGCTGAAAAAACGGATTCCGCATCTGCCAAATATACACAAATATCCACAAAAAATAGTGGATATGTATCGGCCAACAATATCCCAATCCGTCGATTAGACCATATCCACTTTCTGCATCCACATGCTGATTCAGCTGATTAGTGATACCCCGTTCAATCATAATGGTTTTACTTTCTACGTAATTCATCCTGTCCATTGTGCTGCAAGCTAACCATGTTTTTACGGTATCATCATTATCATTCAGGCTGACTACATTCCGATTTTCAAAGTGACAAGTAGGATTTGTTACTAAATTAGAAATATAAGAAAGAAAAGTGTGAATTATTCAAGATTAATTCAGTGCAGTAAAGAATTTGTATACCTGGTTTACGTGGGAAACTATAACAATAGATTAGGTCAAGTAATGTAACTCCTGACTACTTTGTGTCTACCTGGAAAGCATTCAGGTACTAGTCGAGCTACGGCAAAAGTGAGGAATTCATTCGGGGGCCTACTTCTGAACAGGACACACATATATCCCAAGAGTCCAGAAACAGGTCCCAGAAGTTATCATTGTTCGATATGTTTCTCTATTTTACATGGCTGTAGTCAAGCAGAAATTCATTCCCATGCAAAAAATATTTACACAGATATGTTCAGCGAAAGCAGAGTATCCGTTGTTTTACATTCTCTTGCTGAAATTTTGCTTAGTCATCTCATTTAGGACAGTGCTTCAAGATAGCTCATCTTAGCTATTTACTAAATTACTACTGAACTACGAAGCTATTTTCGACTGTAAAATTTGGATTGAAATATCGAAAATAACACGATTTTGTCATGATAAGCCCTGAAATAACTGCACTTCTTTTCAATTTTCGAATGCTGTATGCTATCAATTCTTCATGATTTTTGCTTACATGGTAGGAGTACCAACAGTACAAATCTTTTCAGTCTTCTGCAGGATTGGCTTGTTTAATATACTTTTTCCTGTTAAAATTTTTTTCTCTTCAAATTTAAAAACAGAACGCCAAGACTGATGAATTTTAATGTATAATTCATGCTAAGTATCAGGAATGCTATTCATAAAGCTGTCATATTTACACAACAGTAATCAAGAGAATGCACCAGAAATGGCGAAAATTTGATTTTCAGTTTACTTTAGTGCATCACATTTATACTTTCACGTGACACAAATGTGAGATTCGTTTTCCTCGCATGCACCCTTTTTTTGAGGTACACATTTTTTAAATTTATTACAGCGAAGCTAAATCCTCTCAGAAATTGTTTGAATGTTCATCATAACAACCATAACAGTTATCTAATGGTGTTTTTAAATCACAAATACTTGACTTTAATTTTCCGGATGGTTGTCACTTTGCGTCATGATGATGCAATTCTCTCATCTGTGCTATATTCTTTGCTATGAGCCTCGTTGGTTGAAATTTTCTTGATTCATGATTTCAGATACAACGTTTATTTGATAAATCAGAATTGCGAAACGTTCTCGACACACGTGCCGAACAGCAACACAATGAGGATGTTCACATTGAGCCAAAAAATGGGACAACAAGCTATGAAGAGTGCTAATTCAGCCAAAAATCATCTGGCTCTATAAAATCATTTCCATTAGAATGAGAAAACATCAGTGCATTAAGTTTGAAGGTATTGACAATTATATTCAAGATGCGCACTCATCATGAAACAAATGAATAAGTACCCATGATTTGACCATGGGTAATTATGTTAAACTTGTGATAAAGTTAACTCACACTGTGTGAAAAGTGAATCTGGGATGATTATGACACATTTATCATTGTGTAAGGCTTAACTCGCTGATCGCTTAACTCGTCAATACTCAATAGCTTACCATATGTAAACGTGGCATATTTATGCTAAGATATTGCTAATCTACCCTTGGCCCTAAGATTCATAGCATCTCAAGTGTTCTAAAGTTTATGGTCTTTCATACAACAAAGTTGAAATTTTACGATTATTTAAAAATTATCAGATAAGGAGCCAAAAAACCATAGAAAAATAATACCGGTGAAAAAGTTGGCATATATGGGCAAAAACCCAAAGACATGTACACTTTCGAGATGTTGAGCTCCGAAACTAAAAAACCTAAAATTATGAAATTTTATCATAAAAACTACAAGCCTACTCTAAGATTTAAATTTTTACGAGTAAAATTGCAAATTTTCCTAATTATATCTTGATCAATCTCATTATCCAATATTTTTTGCATTGGGTAGACAAGTTTGCTGCATGTATTCATTTTGCCATTTTTGACTACTTTAGTAAAATAGTGAACCCTTTTTTGACCCTACTGTAAAAATTTAAACCAACGTACAAAATTGCAAGTCATGGTTCACATCTTTCACATTTTCATTTTCTAAAAATTGTCAATGTTTCAGTTGATCATGAGCCTTTGTACTGTGTGAGTTTTTTGGTGGTGAATGATTTATTTGGAACATTCTAAAATTTTATAGCATAAAATGGTGAAACCCTTAAACTCTGGACTTTTAATTTTTCTGGTGAGCTTACTTTTGTCAATAATTTTACAGTTTCTTGGGAGGTATTAGATTCCATGGTGTTACATTACAATTTTGTGAAAATTTAATACAGTTTACGTTTGACAGTTTTACAGTTTTACACTCCAAAATTGTAAATTTTGCTTAATTTTTTGCTTTAAAGCCTAGTTTTATCCGGGAAAAAAGTTCTATTGATCAGTCAAAAATTTGGAAATAATTTCGAATTTTGAAATGTTAAACTGTAAAAGTTTTAGTGTAATGAACTTAGTAGCTGTAGTTTCAATTTTCAAATTAAAATACCTACATATCCATATATAATGTGCCGATCAAGCATTTATGGGTCATTTTGTTTATTCTTTTGGCAGGGCATTCTTTATACAGGCTGAAGTCCACTCATCTTGATACAGAGCATATAAATTGTCCGAAATTTTTAAAGGAAATTTCTCGAAAATTAGTGGGACAAATTTTGTGAAGCAGATACTAAACGAAAAGCCTTGAAAAGCTCTACAATGTGACCTATCCATTTTAGGTGAAATTCTGTTTCACACTTTTTATGAAAGATAACACAAAATCCATGCACAAAATGTAAGCAAAATCCTTATTTTTCGGATTAGGATTTAGATTCACTAAGTATGGCTTTTTGAAAACTTCTCACATATTCAGAATCCACTTATTATTCTCTACAATTATAAGTCAATTTTATTACAAAATGTTAAATATTGAGGAATTTTATACACTACTACATTATGACTATTTATTTTTTTGATGATTCATGAATGACACCAAATTGCAGCTCCGAAAACGCCATGTTGTTGGAAGGGGTACACCCTCTATGGTCCATCGTGTGGTGTACAGCATTGTCATCTTGAACCCATAAGGAAAGTGTTTTCTTTTATATCAACATTGGACATTTTTGATGTACAAATCAGACTAATTTCTCATAATCATGACCATTATGAGAGAATTGGGTCCTCCAACTAGCATATATGTAACCTTCACGCCCGCAGGCATACAGTCCTCCTGGGCATAAGTGCTCGGCACCATGTTGCTGCCCAAGTTGCGATCGGGAAGTCGACATGCAAATCCACGATGGGCAACTGGTGGCCCAAACAAATTTACATAGCAACGGAGCAACAAAGAAAGAAGAAAAAACGAGGATGAAATCATTCCTATTCTTGACTGTATTTTTTGGTAGCTTATGCTGGCACCCACATGTAAACTTCATCCCGGTTCAAGTTTTATAATTTACATAGATATTTTAGTGATCCATCCACATTCTTAAACATTGTTATTTGTTTAATACATTCATTAGCATATTGCGTCGACATACTGTAGCTACACGAAGGACTCAAGGCCCATGCGTCGTTTGTTGCAGACGCCAGGCAGAAGACAGACCAGCTTGGGACTCTTATGCATCGTTCCTTCCGGGGGTGCCTACTTTTCTCTGAGTCTACAAGGTCCGCTCTGTAAGGGTCCATTATCAGTAAGTGTCTGTTTGTTGTTGCCAGGTCTGGGCGAGAACTGTTGCCCTATATTCGAGGCCTAGCCAAGGAGAAGTTCTTAGTTTCGACCGACCATCTTTCTTTATCTCCTAAGGAAAGACTTGCACAACATAAGGGACTTTTTTTGTGACACTACTTCCACCAGTGAGGAAGTCGTCGAGGGTTTCAAAATTTTAAACCATAAAATTGTATGTATTTCCCAATTGTTTATACTTCAAAGGTTTTACAAACTTTTTCCATTTTAAAAATTTTTTTGCAATTCATTGGTTTTAACAAACATATTGCTGTCTGTGTTTGGCTAAAGAAATAACATGTAATATAGATTTCCAATTACTGCTGGCAGTCTTCATTGTGTGCTGGATTATTGACATATCGACAGGCTAAACTTTCGCTGATTTGATTATGACAGTTGTGTACTATAGCCTAACTGAAAATTTTGCATAAAATTTTACAGTGTCTAGGATGGTCAGTTTATGCTTTGGCTGTGAGCAAACTCTATCACTGACATTGTATAGTTTGCCACGAGTCGAAATTCCGCATGCCAAATTACGACATAAAATTTAACAACTGGTCATAGGACCAGAGTTTTTTAGCATGGTGCTAATAAAGTTGGGACTGTACTATTAAAAATTTTGATCATGCTAGAATAATTTAATACAAATTTACGAGGGTTAGCAGCTGTGCTAATGTGACTTGTGCTGAAAAACACTACATTGGAAACTAATTTTTGCACGACATCTTGCTGAAAATGTTGAATTCAAAAATTTACATTGACAAGCTACAGGTTTAACGGTTTTACAGTTCAACAAATCATGATTTAACAGTTTTACGTTCTAAATTTCAAAAATTTTTAGAACTGGTATTTGTTTTCGATGGTCACGAACTTTTCTAGTGCATTAAATTCCTCGGTATCAAAGGTTCAACTTTTATCTTTGGTTCAACTTTGTTCAACAGTTCAACTTCGGAGCCTTCTATGCAATGCTGTTCCAGAACAGAAGATTGAGGCCACTACAATACTAACCATTATTGGTAAGCAACACTGGGACATTTTCTTTGCAATAAAACACTGAATTTTGTCTTGCTGGAACGCCAAAGACCAAACCAGCTTGGTTTCCAACTATGTGACAAGGTATAGAGCTCGTTAGTCTATCTGAAACGAAAATATCTTGTTGATCATTGACGCAAGCAGCCACAAGTCAATCCTAGCATGATACAGTGATTGAATTCCTGATCATACACCAGAGTGGGATGTTCCGGGGTATGACCAAATTCGGAAAATGTTTAGTTCAATCTATATAGTGACTCTTCAAATCAAACCAGAATTTTTTCTTCCAAGGCGGGAAAAAGAGTGTTTTGAGTTGTCAGTTTTGAGAAAACGCCCACAGACGCCCCACTGCACTGCACCTAGATGCGTCATTCCTACTGTAGAACATGTGTTTGCAACTTTGTTCGTGGATTTTATTATTCTTCTCTCATGTGTCATTTTGCGCCTAAGCTTTAGTCGCCTGATTTTTATTATACGACAAGCATAATTTTTTGAAGGGCGCGATTCAAAAGGTAAATTTTTATAAATAAATATTTGGTAAGGAATGGTCTTATTTTAGTTTTGAAGTGTTACCTAGACTGGCTATTTTGAGTCAGGCTCTTCTAGAGCATGTAAGTTTTCTGCTCGCCCTGAGTGAGGAGTCATTCCCATTATTGAGACAGGCGCAAGGATACACTGGCGTTATAGGTCGAATTCGGGCTATCTCTCCTGCCCAATAATTACTCCGACCGATTTTACCTTCTTCCTCCCAACCCTCGGATTAAGGAGGGACAAATCGGTCTGAGCCCTAAAAACAGCATTAATTTTTACAATATAACAAGTGCGCACCAATCGATAGATCTCATCGTGATCTACAAATTCTTTCATTTTTCGAATTTTTCTCCCTTTGCGTACATATTGACTGGGTTTTCAGATTGCATGCAATTTTTAGACCTTCGTTTAGGTAGTTTTTTGAATGAAAGTACGTGGTAGATTTTTTCCTGGGTTTTCATTTAGGCAGAAAAGTGAATTTTTCTGTAGCTTTCATTGTTAAAATAGATGGAGATGCTTCTTTGGGACGTAAAGCGCGTTATAGTAAATGATTCAGAAAATTTTTCATGACCATACATGCATATTGGAGGTTGGGAGGTTCTGGACCTGTAGCAGGTTTTGATTGATCCGCTGCAGATTCTGCTACCCGCCATTGATCACGAAGTTGACGAAGGAAAATGAGAAAGAAAAGAAGAGAAAGATGGCATAAGAATCAGGATGATGCTGTTGTTTAACGGTTTTTCTGAACAAAGCATATGTTGAAGGGCTGCCCAGGTGGCGCCCGAGCTGTCCCACCAATGGCCCATGTCAGGGTAGGTGTGACATTCTTGTGTGGGAAAGTTTTGATTATGCACAGCAATGGAAAATTTGCCGGGGATCAACCACGACAGGAGCTGGGATGGAAAATTTTTTCTATAAAAGCAGCGAATTCTTCCCTCTACCTTAGTCAAATATGTGAATCTATTTGCTTGGTTAGCGCTTTTTAAAGTTTTAATGTTACTCCTATGAAATCAAGTATGCTTTGTTTTTGATTTTTTTTCATTTTGATGACATCTTTCTCTTTTTTTCTTTCTCGTTTTCCCTCATCACCTTCTTCATCAATTCCGAGAGATCGAATTTGCTATGGGTCAATCAAAATCTGCTGGGGATACAGATCCCCACCCAAACCCGTCATGTGCATAAATGGGTAATTTTTCCAAAGTGCTGACTTTATACAAGAAGAAGTGAACCAGTTACACATCACATTCTCGACTCAGTTACAGATCTCAGAAAATCCTCCTCATCAGGACTCTAGACAGTGCAACGAATCTTGTTTTCTTCCATGAAAAACGAACCCTTCAAAAGAAAGCATAGAAAAAATTTCAATTGGAAAAAGTTATTAGGGTGAATCTAATGTCCAAATATCCATGTCTTTTTTCATCCAAAAAGCCGCCCTTTCCTGGGTAAACAACGAAGACCTAAAAAGCTAAAGTTAATAAATGCATTTTAGACCACAGTGAAACTCAGTTTTTGAAAACTGAGTGTTCACTCGGTTATTAGTGGATTATGTTGGATCCCGAAAGATTTATAAATCTTGGCATTTATTTCTAGTGCGCGGTTAGAAAATGTCGTCTTAAGGTTATGCTTAAACATCAACATGGATGCAAGACATAGGTTTTTGTTGTTTTTTTTAAATCAAAAAATCAAAAATTTCTGTTTTTAGCCGTTTTCTTAAATCACTCTTAAACTATTATTTCACCTCATTCGATCTTTCAAAAACTTATTGGTGTCTATATAAGCCAACAAGACAATCTATGACGAAGAAATTAAATAGATTCTGACAAAAAATACGAAAACATTTTCAGTGTGGGTCCTGATTAGCGCTCAAGAAAAAGAACATGCTCTAATTTGGGGAGTATGAACAAGGGCAGGCGGCGGCACCAGTGCTCGAGCTAAAAAGATCAAGTCACACTTTCTGGGGGTCTAGCTGCAAGATCGTCGAGCAATATTTATACTTGCGCCTGGAGTTATGGCTGCCTCAGCACAATGTCCTGCTTGCTGAAATGGTCAGTTCATGGCATACAGTGCAGAGTGCACAATTCAGGAGCAAGTTGTTACACATATCCAAGTTATGGGCCCAGACCTAGATCTTTGAGATAGAACGGCTGGAGTCGCAATGGGCAACGCAGACCTTTGCATTCAGTGGTAGAGCAGCAGCCGCCCAGTGTGTGAGAAACATTACAACATATACTTGGAGTGAAATCTACTGTGAAGCAACCTCAATTCTGCATCGGGTCAGAAGGTGGTCTGCTTGACGTCAGTGCATCCAAAGCACAATTAGGAATGGGATACACTCACCTTCATATAAACGTCCAAAATCACAAGTGTTGAAAAGACTTATCAATTCATTGCCTACCAAATGAGGTTCTATATCGTTCATGGCTTGATTGCAGTTGGACTTTGACTGGCCTAATAAGCAAACAGGAAATTAGCATGGAACATCAATGAACTATTAACCATTCATCTAATCAATGGATCTATTAACTTCAAAGATGACATTTGTATGTTGAATAGTGTGCACAAGATCAGTTCTGTTCTGTTACTTCTACTAATATGATTGAACATGAGAAATGCCCATATACAAAATACTCTAAAATATTTTATGCACTTTATTATTAACATATTTTTTGCAAATATGACGAGCAACGTTATTACACAGACATATGTTATAACATCACACCGCAGATGTGTGTTTGGATACAACTGGGTCAGAGCAAGTGAAGGTGAATCGTTGTCTTCAACTAAAGTTACTGACGTTGAAAAGATACAATAGTTATTCTCTGCTATGGTTTACGGACTGTGAATTGGTCAAACAACGATCAAGTCTAGGACTGGATCTGTAGCTATTGCTTGCTTGGAGAACTATCGTAATCTGGCTTAAAGTGGTTAAGTATAAGTCTGTCCCACAATGGTTAAGTATAGCACTGGCATGTAGAGCGATTAAGCGAATGTCTGGAACTGCAACTAAAGAATTTTGAGTTTCTAATCACACATGTGTTTTTGAGAGGGCATTCTCACCAATTTTTTCACTTGCACATGAGATCCATACCAAACTTATTTCCTCCATACCCATTCCAAGATCGAAAAATCATAACCCATGTTCATACTCTAGAAACATATATGATTTGAAAACCACTTTAAGCCCTTTCAAAATCTTTTCTATTTTGCAAACAATCATCCTCAAATCATGAGTATACTAAACAAATCACTTTTGATGCATCTAGTCTCGGAATCAATGCAGAAAATCTTCGAGGATTGTACAAAATAAATTCGACTTACAGCTTACAGTAGCTGGGCCTACGATATTACAGGCTTTAACTGTAATTGAAATAAAATATAGTCAGTAAGTTTGCTTCAATAGTGTATGCCCCCAGTGTGATCCCGTCACTTTGATGTGAATTAGTGAAAGCAATCACCTTTCTGATGAGTCCCGAATTTTTTCACCAAAGCATTCAATGTAACGCACTGATCGTTTAATTGACATACTGCAAAAAAATTAAATGTTAGTATGTATTTGTCAAAATCTGTCAGACATTTATACAAAATCTCTGTACTGACACTGTAGACCACTTGTTCCAGCTATCTCACTCAGCTTCTAGAAGAGTGCATAGAAAATGCAGAATCATAAGACATAGAAGACTGCATGACCACATTTGTTGTTTTTTCTAATGGTTCAAAGAGATCTATTTTGGTAGCCTGCTCACTGTCTTCTAAACCCGACCTGATTCAGCTCGTAAAAACACGTTTTCTCAGTATGTGCTGTATAATGAGCATCAAAATGTGAGCCGATCAATTAGAGTTTGAAGCACTTGGCAGCATCGGTAATTTTTTAAAATTAAAATTGATTCGATAAAACTTCATAGCATTAGTTATTCCACACACTATTCAGGAAATTTTAAAATTTAAAAAATGGGATGGTAAAAACATCAAAAAAGCTGGTTTTTTCAGGCTCAATAGAACCAGAAACTTAAGTATGAAAGTGATGTCTCCTAGGTGCCTACAAAAAATGACAAAACTTCATGTACTGCAATAGAGTTAAATCTCAAAAAAACTTTGAAGTATTTTAGTTGAAAAAATGTCGAATACATACAAAGTAATACAAAAACACAACTACAATAATGTACTATGTGATAGTAAACGTGGTGGGAAAGGGAAAATAATCACAATAAAAAGTTATCGGACAGACAACTCTAAGAAAGTTGGTCAATTTTATTATCCATATAGCATATTATAGATTATTTCATGTGTTTATTGACAAATTTTCTCATGTTTAAGGATTCTTAGTTCACACTTGGGAAAGTTTAACGAGTGCTGATGTGACACTTGATTTTCTTAATTTTTTGTTTCATAAATAAAGAATTTTGTCAAAACTATTGGCATATCAATTGCCTGATTCATTGTGTTCTTCATATCTGTATTTACACCTAAGATGACAATGGATTCGATAATTGCAAAATTTACTAGTTCTCTTATTCTTTTTTGTAGTTAGTTACAAGTGAATATCACTTGCATGAATTTAAATGGAAAGTGAGATATACCATCTGATTCTAAGTTGCAATAGATGTTCGGTGTCATTGAACAATGACTGAACTAAGTTGAAAATAAATTAGCCTTGGGAAAATTGGTAACTATCCAACTTGAATACTAGCTGGCATACATGCACAGCATAGCAATTCTGCTGGGCGTCAGCCAGGACAAAGGGTGTAAAGGTCTTAGACAGATTTTCTAACGTCCAAGCAGCATGTTCTTCAACTTATATTAGTCAAATATGTGAATAGACGGCACTTTTTAAAGTTTTGATGCTACTTTATTGGAATCAAGTATTCTTTGTTTAGAAAAATTGTTAAACTGCAGCATCATTCCTATCTTTATGAAGACTTTTTCTTCTCTCTTCTTCATTTTCCTTCATCATCTTCTTGATCATTGCTGGTGGAGTCAAATCTGCTCGGGGTCAATCAAAGTCTGCTGGGGGTCAAACGCCCTCCAAACCGACACTCACGTGCATGTATGCTAGCTGGGTAAACATCTGAGTTTAATAAGGCTAACTAACATAGCATATAATTTCAAGGTATTCAATAGTACAATAAATAAAAGAATGAATATATGAAACAGCTCAAGTACTATCATGGAAAATGACAGAATGTTCTAGAACCTTGTAGAATGTAAAAGAAGGAAGGTTCTAAAACTTTCCCGTACAAAGCAGTACATGAAAATGTACCTGCACATCATATTAAATGATCATACTCTAAGGTACGCATCAGTTGTACTGCACATCATATTACGTGATCATACTGTAAGATATGTATCAAGATGTATACATTCTCTTTTTTTATCCTGTATATCACCAGCAAGCTTGGTGGTACCAAGTTTCTATGCAAAATTTTGACCTGACCTTGTCTATTTTTAGTACCTATATTTAATATTTTGACAATGTTCCACGAATCACCAAATTTTATTCTGGATGGTATTTGTGACTTCTATCTTTCCATTTCAGCTAACATGGCATTGAAGTCCACTTACTGATAGTGATTGATCTTTTTGTTTCATGAATTTGTAAAAAATTCAGTGAGCTTGAATTATTCTTTATTTGTCTTATAAATGGTTCACAGATTTCATTAATGATTTCCATTCAATGGAATCATGCTTTTGATCTTCAGATAATCGAAACATGTTAATGGAAAGTTGTCTGCTTTTCTCGAATTCTTGGGTTACATATTGGAGGATACTAAACTGTTGGGAGTGGACATGAAGACATTCATCACAAGTTTTTGAAGCAATCAGTTTGGAATAAATCACTTTCCAGCTGCAAATTGGGGTTATATAATGTCGCACAGTTCATAGTGTCTGTTCCATGTTCCTCACATAAATCATCTGCTTTAGAAGGATAGTAAAAGATTTTGGTTAGACATTTATTCAGATTCGAAAAAATATTTGAATGACTGTAGTATGTGCAAATCTCAACAACTCTGAGAATGTTAAGCTAATTGGATTAGAATTCAGGAGAATTTCATGAAAAAATTCTGTGACATCGGGTGAGAAGGTGCCCAAAAAGTACCCCAACTGACATTTTCGCCTTTTTTCCACCTTTTTATTGGCAATCTAAGCAAAAAGTACAGGATTAAGACAGTTGTTTCATACCAAATTATGAGAATTGTCTAATGCATAGAAACACAAGATACCTAACTTTCAAACATGATTAATTTTTAACTCATCATTGTCAAGATTGAAGCTTCTCAGAAAGTGTATCTAAAAAGAAGTATGCGATGTCATTGCAAGAAATAGAATGAGTGATAAACTGGCTTTCAGTAGAAATTAGTTTCAAGTTCCCTAGGTTCCCCTAGCAAACAGGAAGGCAAGTTCACTTGTTCGTCGTAATATGTATACTTACTTATCCAGCGCCTTTGTGACTTGGTATCAGCAGGGTTGTCGCAAAAGCTCCACTCGGATCTATTTTTCTGATCCAGATTGGCGGACAAAGTTATTATGGAAAACTCTTGCCCCAGGGCATTGTCAGTAAAGGAACATTGATCTTTTCCAATGTTTTCAGCTGAAGCAAAAACTAATTTTCATGTATCCAATGTAACATAAAAATTTAAGACCTTTATCTATGTATAGTCCTTTGTAAACACAGTTTTTTCCTCAGAGATTTCTTCCACGTGAGTTAACTCATTTTCCGAAAATTTTCTTCATTTTTAAAAACCTGTATATTGTGGATACGAATGTTTTTTATGCATCTCCACTGCACGTTCTGAAAAATCCATGGAAGACAGTTATTGCATGAACACCAGTTATTAATGTCGATCGAGTTTTCTTAGTGTGGAAAGACGCTTCCTGGACGCGTCTTGAATGCCAATTTTTTAGGTTAATTTCCCTCGATTATTTCATATTTTTATTATTTCCTACTACTAAACTACATGTAATCAAGACTCGATGTTTGTAAGCTTGGTTATTCGAAGCTATCCCTCTAACAGTGTTGTTGATCAAAAAGTGTCTTAGTGTAAATATTTCAGACGACAATATTTACTCATGTCTCTGTATTTGCATGTCTATTCTCAGAGTCGAGTTTCTTAGTCAGCATTTGCCCTTTGCGAGTATATCAGTGAGCTGAAGTGATTTTTGCTTTTTCCTGGGCTAGTTTAGTTCTATTTGCAGAACAATAGAATTCTGAGAACGTACAGATGATGATTATTAAAAAATCAACCAAATAAGTATGTAGCTTAAATGGAAAATGTCAGAATATTCGGTCTTTGCATTTGTAAAATCCTATGATCAATCTGTATATCAAAAACTAGAAGAGTCAGAGAGTTCGCAGGTTATGGAATATAGCAGTACATCACTATAGTCTGTTTTTTATAAAATGCTTCCAAATAGAAAAGTGACACAAATCAGTACTGTCGTCAAAATCGTTTACATAAAGTTCTTACTGTAAAATTTTTCACTCGAAAAATTTCTAAAGGTTAGTTCAGTAAGCTCACAAATTTTCAGTCCTGCATGATATTTTGTTTATCAGAAAATCGCAAAAATATGAAATACTACTTGCGGTCCACTTTCATTATTTGGAAGCATTTCAAGAAAAACAGACTATAGGTGGCTGATGTAACAAATTGTGGGGACATTTAGTTTTTGAGTTTTTGAGCCTGTATTGCAAGTGATACTAACAAGGGGGGTGTTAGGTGAACTCCCCAACTTGGTCGATTCCTACACCCAAATGTCCGAACCTCCTTAACATGGCAAATTATATACCCAAATGTGGAAACCCACCAAATCAGAAAAAATTTTTTAAAAAAAGTTGTTTTTCTAAGTTTTTTTGGAAAAATTTTTGAAAACTTCTTGACATTTTTTTAGATTTTTTGGACACCCCTCAAAAAAGAATTTTGATAATTTTGGACAAAATTTTAGGTTTATTCCCCCCCTCTTACTTATATTAAAAAATTGTAGATATTTCAAAATATATTGTTGCTCTCTGAACTGTTAATAACATTTAGAAAAAAATAATTTTCTGAACATTCACTCAGAATGAATAATTGAATCATTATGCATGAATTTACCACATGTATATCTACCAAAGGCACTCAACTTACCTACAGTGGTTAGAGAGTGTGTACCATTACACTTCACTAGTAGTTTCTTGTCCCATAAATTCCAAACTACATGTTGATTAGCAGCAATCTTGCAATCAAAGGTAGGTAAATCGCCGCCTAAATGTCAAGTATTAATCAAAAAGTATGTCAATAAAAATGTCAAATGGATTAAATAGATTAATATGACTGACAATTTAAATTGTAAGATGGCATACATTAGAAGCATGATTGCTAACTCGACCTTCAAATGTGCTCTTAGAATATTATGCAAGATGGTCTATTGCATCACAAACCTCACATTTTTAGTCATATTGTCCTACAACAATGTCAGGGCATGGTTCAGTGATGTGTTGGGGATGTGCTTACAGCAGTAGCAATCCCACATCTATGCAAAATTGGTGAATCGACAAAGTTACGATTCGACCAAAAAAGACAAATGTTGATCATTCTTTCATTCTCGTACTTTTAATGTGTCATGGGTGAGTGGCGTCCGTTTTATACTGTATTGTTCTGTTATGCCCAGTAAAGGCGAGCGTCGACAGCCGGACACCCAAATTTACATAATAATAGTATTATTATTATTATTTATTATTTACTATTTTATTACTTGCGCATTAAGCGGAATGGGGAGCTGCATTACATGGGAGCCAAAGCCAAGATAAAGCCCCAGCTGCTTTGGACATTATTATAGTGAGTTCTCTTTATTTTTGTAAACCTTTAGGAGGCATCTGGGGAGACCCTGAGTGCCCTTTGATTGCAAGAGTTAGAGTTTCCAGTTACTTATTAGTGACTGAAGGTTGTGTTTATTTCTGCCTAAGAACTGTTGCACTGTGTTTAGTTGATTACTAATAGGAAAGCTCCTTTGAGTGACATACAGTAGTTGATTGAGTAAAAGCCAATAGGACTTGAGTTATATTGCTGACATCTTTGACCTAAGCAGAGAAGTAAACATAACAAGTGGTGGCTTCTGACACTTGCAATAGGGAAGAGTGCAGAGTCACTCAAGGTGTCACAAAACCTAAAGGTTTTTACAAAGACTTAGGACTCAAAATGTCCAAAAATGCTGAGGATTTAGCCTCTGGTACGACTTTACCGAGGACTCCCCCTGGTGTAAGGCATGATGAGGCGGATAAATCTTTCCCACTGCCCCTGGTATCTAATATTATGAGCAAGCATAAAGGCTCTGACTCAAGTACCATAAGCCAGCGGGCTGAGGTAAAATTAGACCCAGTAAGCGGGCCCAATTCCGTAGCGCCCATAATGGCCACTAATAATACCAATAATATGGCCATGTCAAAGGAACTATTAACTGCCGAGGATAGAGATGCTCATATATATTGGTGCCTATCGATAGAAGGCCGAAATTGGCCGAGGATCATATTGATCCATTTGATCAGTTTAAAGAGGAACATTTTCGACAACCTTGACAACGATTTGATACGTATCATCGCAAATACATCAACGAAAATTTGGATAATATTTGGGACGATTACCGTCATGATCCATTGGATGATTTACGATTTGAAATGAGTCAAAAGGATGACAAAATTTGTCAACTAAACATCAAAATTGACAAAATGGCTGATTCGATGGTCGGAGTCCAAGGGCTATTAGAAGGATTCGTCCTGGATCAGAAAGAACGGGATATCTGAGTGAGTAGGACTACAGACAGACCATTGCAAACTCAGGATATGTGTAGAACTTTGCCAATGACATCTGCAACCTGTATTGCCAATGACCAAATGTTACGGCAGATGGAAGCAGATGAGTCACAGCAAAAGTTCACAGTCAAACCTACTGTGAAATCAAAGGCTTCTACGGAAAAACAGGTAACTGAACTGCTTGCTGTTCGAGAACAAGCAAGTGATATAGTTGCTCAATTTTTCCAAAAAGCTGATGAGGAAGCAGCAGGTAGTCATAAGGAAAGCAAACATACTACGTTGAAGCATGAAGGATCCAAAAAGTCCACACGAGGAAATTCATCAGATTCTGATGTCTCCTCAGTGGATGGGTTGGAGCCTACTGTGTCAGATATAGTGAAGGCTGTAAAGCCAAAGCTACTCCTCAATGACATGACTGAGACACAAGTTCTCAGCTTCCTAAATGATTTAGAAGCAGAGTTCACATCAGAGACTACCGATAAAATGAAGCTGGCTGCCTTACGAGCACTTTCTAAGGGCGTACTGAAAGCTACTGCCAAAAGGTTCAAAAGTTACAAAAAAGCCCGAAGGAAGTTACTCAACGTGCAAGCTCCAGATTCAAATGTCGGTATGCAAACAAGGGAGCTGATGAACATAAAGCAGGAATTTTATGAACCTCCAGTGAAATTCCTCAAGAGAATTAGTGTGCTAGTAGATAGATTGTATCCTAATAAGACTGAAGAGTTCAGAGATCAATTCATAATAGATACCTTTTTATATAAAGCATCTGAAGAGTATCAGATGGAGTTGCTGGATCAGAGAGAAAAGTTTGAAACATGGCATGATCTAGCAGAGGATGTGCACAAGATTGATAAGCGGAATACAGCTGCTTATAAAAAAAGAGGAACTGCGATTGTGATAAATGAAGTGACAATGGGGGAAAGGCAAGCTGAATTGGCTTATGTCGGTAGAAATAAATGTGGCAATGCCCCACAAAGGCAGTTTCAAAATAAAGCTATGCGACAGCAAACAAGGAGAGAGAAGCAAGCCCCAATCCTAGTGTCAGAAAAGAAGGATTCCAATACTTCTGTAGAGGAGAATAACTCACAGGGGACTCAAATGGCTAGTACTCCCCAAAAGGGAAAAGAGCCTGAGGAATCTAACAGTGATTCTGTTCTAGCAAAATTGTCACAGGAGATTGCGAAGTTGGCTCAGTGTTATCAGGAGATAAGCCAAAAGACTGATGCTGAATTGAATGAAATTTCTGCCAAAGTTAATAAGGGCAAACCCCAAAAACCTGGTGGAAACGAGTTCAGGGAATCATATTGTTGATACTATAGAAATAATTCTCATGACACATCCGAATGTAAAACCCTTCAATGGAAAAATGCACAAGGACATAATTGGGATAATTGATATGGTGGAAACAGAGGTTTCAGGCAACAGTTTGGAGGATTTAGAGGAGGATATGTTGGCCGGAGCAGTAGAGGAGCTCATGCCGTAGGGTATTGTGGTGATACTATGGATTATGATACTTATCAACAGTTCATTGATTACCAGAATAGATTGCGGAATGAGCAACTCTATATGGCACCACAACTGCCAGCCCCTAGCCAACAGCTGATGATCACAGCTCCCCCTCAAGATCAGGTTCAAATCAGTAACCCTAGCCCAAGTGTTCAAGCCATTTCCAGTAGTCAACCATCCACATCGAGTCAGACAGAGTTGGGATCTGCTGGAAGTGTTAATAGCATTGCCACTAGGGGTCAAGGTATTAGTGAGATGAAATGGCCTGGAGTATTGAAATGTGCCATGATGAAAGAGGATTATTCAAAAGTTACGAAAGTTTTCAAGCATGGGATAATTCCTAATCAGGAGGAAGGATTAAGGTTTTCTAAATTCCCTCGAACTCTCCCATTTCACATTAATGTGACCATATGTAATACTAACACCTAGGCTTTAGTGGATACTGGTGCTCAGTGTTCAGTGATGTCTTCATGGTTTCTGAAGGAAGCTTTTGATGAAGAATATACTGGATATCCGGAGATACTAAAAGTCACTGTTGCTGATGGTGCAGTGGTACATGCACATGGCTACATACAATTCAAAATGCATTGTGAATTTGGAGTTTTCCTGGTGAAGGCCATAATCATTCCAAATGCGGAGGAAAATCTCATAATTGAAATGGATTTTTTAGCACATCCGGATGTTGGAGCGATGATAGATTTTGGTAAAGGTATCATGAAGCTTGATGGAGTTGAGAAAGCTATAACTGTTGACCTAAAGATCACGGGAGTCATATACAAGCTATTGATTGTATAGGGGAAGCACCTATAGTATATTCAAGTCCTGAAGAAGATCAATACTCCAGGATCTGCCAATTAGGCATAGTGGTTCCAGTGGTATCATGTACGAAAGTATACATACCACACAGAACTGATATGCTTATTAAGGCAAGGTTATGGGAACGATCTTCTAAAACAGATCTGAATTGTTTGGTCATAGAGGGAAATAAAGAAGAAAAGAAATTCAGAGTTGATAGCACACTGATTGATGGTAAACAGGAAGACTTTGTTCTGATGATTTCGAATAATATGGGTTCCAGATGCCGATTGCAACATAATCAGGTTGTAGGTTACTGTGACTCAATATTACAAGAAAATTCAGAAGTATCAGAAGTACAAAGTACGAGTTGTGGGATATTCAGTGTTGAAGATAATTTTAATGCCACTCCCAGAATGTCCATGCATGATGCATTGACATTTAGGGAAGCGCTATATAAAATGATCTCTAAGGCTGATATCAATGAGGAATTAAAGGAAAAAGCTGTGGCAAAACTGTCTAAATACAGGGATGTCTTCAGCTTACCTAATGATCCCTTAACTAGAACACCATATCTTACGTGCAAGATTGATACTGGTAATGCAATGCCAGTGGCAAAACATTATTACAGAGCTCCCATTAACCAAAGATAAGGGATTAGAGCTCAAGTCCAAGACATGTTAGATAAACGAGCTATTGAACCCAGCTGGTCACCGTGGGCTGCTCCACTTTTCCTAGTTGGGAAGAAGGATGGTACCATGAGACCAGTTGTGAACTTCAGAGGTATAAATGAAGTTACTAAGGACGATAGGTATCCTATACCTAGAATGGATGATTATTTGGATTGTCTAGGTAATGCCAAATTTTATACCACCTTGGATCTAAAGTCTGGATATTGGCAAGTCCCACTTGAGGAAAGCAGCAAGGAGAAAACTGCATTTATATGTCAGGAAGGTCTATATCAGTTTAAAGTTATGCCTTTCGGACTTAAAAGTGCACCTGCAGAATTTCAAAGAATGATGGAAAGAGTGTTGCACGGTCTAGTCTGGAGAGTCTGTTTGGTTTATATTGATGATATCATTGTGTTCTCCAAGACTTATGATGAACATTTGGAGAATTTAGAATTGGTATTGCAAGCTCTTCGGAAAGCAAAGCTAACACTCAAACCGGAGAAGTGTGAATTTCTTCCAAAAAGTGTCCATTTTCTTGGACACATACTGGACGAAAATGGAATCTCACCAGATCCGAAAAAAGTGAAGGCTATTATGGAATTCGAATTTCTCAATAGCGTTAAGCGTATGCAACAATTTTTGGAGATACTGCAATGGTGTAAGAAATTTATTCCAAACCTTGCAAATCTTGCAGAACCGTTGTATAAGCTCACCGCTACGGGAAAGAAGAAGTTCCGAATGACAGAGGAACACTGCCAAGCGCTTGAAGAACTGAAAAAAGCACTCACCTCAATGCCATTTCTACGGTATCCTGTTTTGGATGGAACTGCGGAGTTCGTTCTCCAAACAGATGCCAGTGAAACTGCACTGGGAGCAGTACTTTATCAGAAGACTATAGGTGACCAATGGGTAATAGCCTATAGCAGCCGAATCCTTAAGGAAGACGAGAGGAAGTGGTGTGCTACAGTGCGAGATTGCCTAGTGGTTGTCTATGGTCTTAAAGTTTACAGGCACTATTTGTTTGGACAAAAAGATCAAAACTGATCATAAACCTCTTTTATCTATGAAAGTAAATACTCAAACCAATGATAAATTGAAAAGATGGTATTACATTATAAATCAATTTAATCATAGATTGGAGCATGTGCCTGGTAGACAAAACACAATGGCTGATTTTCTCTCCAGAAAAGATGAACCCGAAGACACTAAGAACAAGAACCCACCAAAACGGGAATATGTCTTCAAAATTCAATTTCGTAATTTCGGAACTCAAACCAATGAAATTGAAAGCCAAATATTGGTACAACAATTTCAGAGGATAAGGGACAAAGAAATTGAAAGTAAAGACAAAAAAATTATCCCCGAGCAGATCAAGGAGTTGACAGATATTCAGGAATTGATGGTAAGAAACAACAACATTGCACTGACTACCAAAGATATATTGCAGAGCAGAGATGAAATGCAGAAGCCTATGGTAGTTGATGCAGTCACAACTAGAAGACAAGCAAAACTTCAGGATCAGAGTGCACGAAATCAAGAACAAGGTACATCTGTACCAATCGATCCTGGAAACATTGCTTGGTTTTTCCCGAATAAAGAGAAAGTTTGAAGAGGTGAAGGAACGAGAAAATGAAAAAAAGGATCATGATAAGATCAATTATCCAATTGATCTAAAGGTTATCGCTCAATTGGAAAAAGTTGACACTAATCTTACCCCAATTTGGGAAAGATTAGGGGTCAAAAGCACTACGAAGTACCATAGTGGATTCTATGAGGATAGTGGAGTTCTTTATAGGGAAACTGAGGGACGTGGCCATGATCAGATCATGGTCCAGAATTCCCTCAGAGACAGCATTCTTCACCAATATCACGGAGCTGTTATAATGACACACCAAGGGTTCAAAAGAACTCTGAGTGATGTCAAACAGTGGTTCTGGTGGCCTGGCATTGAAAAGGATGTCAGAAATTGGTTGAAGTTTTGCCCTATCTGCCAAGTGGCTACTCCCAGTAAAAGCTCCATATCCCATCTATACCCATTATACTGGACGGTCCCTTCGATATTGTGTCTGTGGACATAGTAGGGATTACTCCCTTGATGGAATGTCCCCCATATGTCATTGTCTTTCAGGATTATTTCACTAAATGGGTCGAAGCTATATTGACTCCTGATCAGACAGCTGAAACCATAGTGGATGCATTCTTAGAGCATGTGATATTTAGGCAGGGTACCCCAAGAAAACTTCTTAGTGATAATGGATCTGGATTTAATTCAGATCTTATGAAAGCAGTCTGTAAACAGTTAGAGTGCAGAAAAATTTTCACAACAGCATACCACCCACAGGGTAATGGTATGGTTGAGAGATTTAACCAAACTCTAATAAAGCAGCTGCGAAAAGTTGCAATTGAGGATAACAATAAATGGCCAAGGTACCTCAGCCCAGTGGTATTTGCATATAATGCCACATCCCAGGCAGCAAGGAAATGCTCGCTATTTTCACTGCTGCGGGGGCATGAAGCAAATTTTGGTATCAATTCCACTGCTGCTCTTAGAATAGTCATGCCTAATGACTATGAGGCTTATAAGTATGTTTTGGCTACCCATCTTACAAATTTGTACGAAAGTATCGCCGAAAACATACAAAAAGCCGCTAAGGACAGCAAGAAACATTTTGATAACAAAATTAAAACTTCTGGTTTTAAAAATCAAGATTGGGTTCTGTTGAAGGTTGACAGACAGAAAAAACTGGGGTTACTTTGGCAAGGACCATATACCATCATTGATGATAAAAGATTGAAAGAAAATGTGTTCACTATAGCGCATTGGAACAACCCGCTTAAAAAGTAGGTCCTATCGGCAAGTAGGCTAAAACACTTTTGATATGGAGGTACCAGATAGTCTCGACACGAAATGTCCCAGGTCTTCCGGGATACTCCAGTTAACACAACTGGAAATCTCGTGGAGACCGAAGATCATCCGGTCGTTATTTCTGTGTCTAAAAATTTTTAGCCGAAAATGCCGTATATGTGTATTTTATTTGGATAAATTTTTGATTTTTTGTGTTATTTAACCGATTTATATTCATTTAATACCTTTTTTAAATTCGTAAAGCACAGGGTCAAATTTTCAGAATAATATTATCAATTTGTACACCCGACCCTAAAATTTTTGGTTACATTTTGTGAGGTTTACGACCAATTTTCATTCTCAATTTTAAAAGTCGTGTTTTTTCTGTGCTCCGCGTCGCACAAATCTTTCCAAACAAAATTTTTCGTCCAGCCCAAGGACATGATAAAATTATTTTTGGTAATTTCGTATATTGTATTGATATTGAAGTAACGATAAATGTTCTTTAACATTTTGTTTACTTAAGAAGATACAGCGTGAAATTAAAAAATTTTTTCAAAAAATTTAATTTCCGATGTCAAAATTAGGAATCGCGCCTTGCCCGTGAAATGATTGCCCACATGCCGATCACGTTAAGGCGGGCCAACTGCAAGGCCGCCAAAATAATTGTTATTTTTTGACCGTCAGTAAGTTTTTATTTAATTATTTCTTGGTATATGGGACGAATTCGCCCATTTAGGTGTCTTAGGAATGATTTCTTCACGCTCAATTTTCTGATTGGGCCAACCAAGGGGAAAACGAGTGCGAAGAAAAGTTTCTAAAAATGTTAGGATAGGTGAAAAGAAAAAACCTAATGGATTTACGGCCATAAATAGCCAAAATCTAATGGTTTTTACCTTGGATCCGATTCTGAAGCATTTATTTTTGGTTTTATTAAAGCCCCTGGTTTACTAAATTTATTTCTTGAACTAATTAAAACCTTAATTGGTTATTTATTCATTACTTAATTTTGGTACTGAGGCGTGAAGTTATTGCTAGGGTAAGTGGTAAATTGACAGCAGCTGACATCGAGAAGCGAGAGGTGGTGCAAATGTGAGGTTCCTGAAAAATTGGTGTAGCATTTGCATTAACCACCGGGCCTGCTTACTTTATGACTTTGACACCTAACCTCACTAATTAATTTATTTTTCCCCACACTAAATCTTTCTTTTAATTTGGTGCCGGTCAAATTTGATTATTTAATTGGTTGTGGTGGCCTAATGCCTCATTTTGAAAGGGTCAAGGGGCAAATTCTTCTTGATTTTTAGACTATAACATCAAGCGTCTGGTCCGCATTGGAGAGATCGAACGATGGTTCACCGGGGCAATGGGTTATTGATGGCAACGACCAATGGAGCCGGAATGGGTCCATGGCAGCAACGTCGAACCGATCCAGAAACAATTGGCCACAAGCCAGTTTCGGGGGCTAGGCATTGTCAGATTCGACGTGGAAAAGGTCAAGAAGACTGAGGTATGTGTCATACCTTATAGAGTAGCAATCCAGAACCCAGAAGGAAAAGAGTTCGCTAGGCTGGTGTCATTTGCACATATAGATGGTTCCAGCTTTGTCATCGACCTTACAACATTGAAGCCACAGGAATGAGATCTTTTGATTTCATTCCTTTCATCGGTGGATCCTTTCTTGGTCGATTTCAAAGTTGTGGATGATCTAGTTGCAATTTTGAACGCCTACGGATCTGGGTCAGGGGCCTCGGCTCATGATAAGACGAAAATTATACAGGCCTGTGTACTCCAAGGATTTGGAAAATACTGGGACTGTGAAATTTGCGTCAGAATGATGACGGGGCCCATGGCCAATCATGCTCGTGATTTAGGATTGTGTCCTGAAAACCTTGGGTTAAAAGGACTTTTCACCCAATTTTACTTGGCTGATGTCAGCAAATATCAATGCGACTTCTGTGACAAAAAAGTTCGAGAAAAGTTCTTGGCCCACAAGATTCAGGATACAGAAATTGTGTATGCTGGCCTAGATGCCTATTACTCAATTGCCATATTTTTGGGGTTTTTTCACTATGGGTTTTGCGGTGAATTAAGTGGGATTATGGCAACATACCCCCTTGATATTTTGTCGCCAGCCCAAGTGAAAACCTTGGCTTTCCACTTTTATATGGTGTATTCTCAAACGGGGTTCGAGGATCGAAACTTCCTAGATGAGAAAGACATCATAAAAAGGCTGTTATTTAGGGTTTACCACATGATGCGGCAAGAGGTAATGGCCAGGTGAGCTACACAATTTCATAATGACTTGCCGGAGTATTTGTGTCCTGCCAATATTAAAAATCCCGCTAAAGCTACGGACCACACTTTACTGTCTGGGGTTTATCACAATGTGCTAAAAGCTGGCAAAAAAGAAAAGAGCAAAAAGAAGGTGAATTAGTGGGAAGAGGTAAGTGATCCGGAGGACATGGATATAATGGAGCAACAAGTCACCAGGACAAATGAGGTGATAAACCGACTGCATATAGAAATGTTGCAATTGGTTTCTTTTTTCAAATTCATGGATCCGGTAGATGTTGTGTGGTATATCACAGCCGGTCTTGCCATGAATAAGACTCCTCGACAGGACTGGTCGAAGCAGCTTCAATCGTTTCAACTTGGAACGGACTGCTACGAACCAGTGGAAATCGACACCTGTATGGCTAAGTATGACAGGGATCATTGGATGGCCGACTTGAGGAATTACGAGCATGTTATGGACTCAACAAAGTTTTCTGCGTTGGAAAAGGCATGCAACCTATTTCCTCTACCATTCTTTGTTTTCTGGTCTCATAGCTGTGCCGAGTACAATTACATACTGAGGGAATTATTGAATTATAATTTCCTCGAATCCTACTCGAAGGAGGATCCAGAGTTAATAAAGAAGATGGCATGGAAGACTGACGATAGGGTTTTACAGAATTACGACCTAGTAGCATCTTTACCGCCAACCGAACCCAAACATGCTGTAAAAGGCAAAAGGGTTACGACCTGGCAAAATAGGTTTGGCTTTATGCCTATTCGGTTGCACTTGCACGACAAAATAGGCTCTCCAATTTCGACAGAAAAAGCAAAGGACAATATAATTCATAACAAGGATTATTGGGCCAACTGCTTTTTCTATGTCAGATTCTACTATGCTGAATTGGGAGCTAAAACTCCGTCGCCGCCATATGGTTTGCCACCAGACAGGCCTACTCTTCAGAGCAGTCAAATTAGATGTATACTGGCTGACTATCCGTTGTATACATATGAATTTCCTGAGAAGTGTATTCACTGGAGGCCTCTGCTGACGGAATTACCTATGGTTACCTATACATATGGTAACGAAATTAAACAATCTGATTTCAGGACAAAATCTGATATACTTGATCCTGATGATGAACCCACAGTTTGGTCAGGTCAAGTGGATGAGTAGGTCATGGAATTGGAGAGTGAGGATGAGGATAATTCCGCCCTCCTGGTAGAGGAAAGCTGCAAAGAGGTTGACGATGAAGACACATTATTGTATATTTGGATCGTCGACCCAGAAGTGGCCGAATCTGCGATGACAGCATCTTCTATCACGCAGTTGCAACTGCAACCACAAGTTGCGACACAGCTGCAGACAGAAATGCTGCCACCACCACCTGGCTTACCTACGCAACAAGTGATACAAACATCTATGGATGTGAGTCAGTGCTTGTCCAGCATAGAAAGTCAAGCCCAGTCGGAAGAAATTCCAATTGCCCAGGATGAGCAGAACGTGTATGAACAAGCATATATTAGTGAATACATGGATGCCAAAGGTGCAAAGAAGAAGGAGGAAGAACAGACAGCAGGGACACCTAGCCATACTGTGGTGGAAACACCACAAGAGCTAGCTGCCCGGCTGGCTGAAGAAGATAAGGAAATTCAAGTCTTAGCCTTGACCTGGGATGCAGAAGGTGTTCCCGGATACTATACTGCTGAGGCAATAAAACATATGAAAGAAAAAGGTTTAAATGATAGGCAAATTTTTGTTAACTTGAAAAAGAAACGAAAAACAAAAGTCCATCAGGAGAAGAAAAAGGTAGAAAAGGCAATTGCCCAGCCTGCAAAGGTTACGCAGCCGAAACCTGCCAAAACTTCTGCTCCAGTCTCAGCAAAGGTATCCGCGACCACCGTATCTTCAACTACTCCTATGTCGCAGACTGTCTCTACAGATACTTTATCTATGGCAATAAGTCAGTCCACACAATTTGTGTCGCAGGCTACAGACACCTCTGCTTCCGGATGGCATCAGCCTAAGGTGCAGGGAGCTCCTAGCAAGCCGCAGGTTGCAGGACAAAAAGTTCAAATCTTTACACCGGGAAAAATAGAAATGACGATGGAATTATTCCGAGATGTATTGTTGGATTTTTGGCAAGTTACCAAAGATAAAAGTAGAGCCAGAGGTTCAATTTCTTTTGCTACACTGGAATTGGCTAATTATTTCTGTGATGAGCAGTTTGAAGATCCAGAGATTTGGCTGATGGTCAATAAAGCGGTTTGTTTTTTTTGATGTCCAAGGAGGATTTTTATACAATTCGTGAAATATTCCAGAGCCACTATGGGATAGGATCATTCCTGAAATTGTTCTTGAATGGCTTATAGAATATTGAGTGAGTGTCATATTTGCAGAGTCAGATACTTGTGTTTGATGATATTCCTTATGCTTGAGCGCCACTTACGGCTGAGCCGATCAGTAAATGATCAGTCTCAGCCAAAGTCTTTGCAAACGTCATGCTGTTACAGGAATATTGAAGTGCCACTGCTCGGGATGTTTTTAAGACTGCCTATCGCTTGGTGATGTATAATTACAGTCAACAAGCAGCGGAGATGGATGTCAAAAGGTCAGGTAGTCCAAGTCCTCCGACTACTGCTAAATTTAGCGAAGTTCGGAATGATGTGAGACAGACCTTTCGGGCACCCAGACTTGCAAGCAGTCAAACTGGTGGTCAAGGAGCCACAGCTGGTGTAACCAACCACGTCTCCGCTGGCCCCAGTACTGGCACTGGGCAAGCCTCTAGAACCATTCCAAAACAACAGCAACCTATACAGCATCCACAGGGTGCTAGGGGAGCTCATGGAGGATGGGGAAGGGGTGCCCAACCAGGCCAGTTTCATTTCAACAATCGGAACACCGGCAGAGCTGGTTATGTTGGCAGCCGAGGTATATACCAAGGACAACAGCCTCATCATGCATTCCAAGGTCACAGAGGTCATCAACAAGGCCAGCAGCAAGGCGGCAGGCAGTAACAATAAATTTTAGCTGCAAAAATCTTGGTCTAAAATCCTCCCTTCTTGATTCAATTTCATTTATTCAAAAAATACACAAAAACACAAAAAACATAATAAAAATACAAAAACCCAAAAACATCACAAAATACAAAACACAAAAATATTATTTAAACTTTTGGTTGTGTTGTTGCCTTTCAAAATCTCATTTTTGGCCAAGCTCATCGCTTGAGTCCATGTTTTGGTTTAATATTTCTTTCAATTATTTTGCAACTGTTATTATTTTTTCTCGTATTTCAATCTCATCAAATTTTGCCTCGTATATTTTTTTTTCTGGTCGTTTTTCGGTGCCTTGTAAATTTTATTTTCTTGTCATTTGTGCCGTGTAATTTAAAATTTTTTTTGCTCAATATTTTTTCGCCCTACTAGTTTTGTACATACCTGTTCGTCATATCGTATTTTAAATTTTTTGTATGAAAAATCGATGGCGAACTGCAGGGGCGATGGAGCGGACGAAAGTAGCTGATTACTACAAGGATTGGGATGCTGCTACCAAAGACACTCCACATCACTCAATGGAATGAGACGATCAACAGTGGTGGAAGGTACCTAGGAGCCTCAAGGCACACTGGCGAAGCCAGGGAAAAGTCAAGCCGATGCAGAGTCCTCGATCTGTCAGGTTCTGGATCAATGATCAATTGTGCCACAACATCTCAGTGGACAGACCTGGGTAACCTTGTAAAAAGACTTGACATTGGACATTATCTTGACCCATACACCCTAAGGGGTCGGGTCAGGATGGTTATGACCCGTACACCCTTTGGGGTTGGATCATAATCTTTTTATAAAGTTCAGATCCAGCAGTAGGTCACACCCTAAAAGATAAAAGTCCTGCTCACAGTTTCCTTCTTCACCTCCCGTTGGTCAGTTTCAAGGCCTGAGGGATGTTGGGGATGTGCTTACGGCAGTAGCAATCCCACATCTATGCAAAATTGGTGAATTGACAAAGTTACGATTCAACCAAAAAAGAGAAATGTTGATCATTCTTTCATTCTTGTACTTTTGGTGTGTCGTGGGCGAGTCACGTCCGTTTTATATTGTATTGTTCTGTTACGCCCAGTAAAGACGAGCGTCGACAGCCCGACACCCATATTTACATAATAATAGTATTATTATTATTATTTATTATTTACTATTTTATTACTTGCGCATTAAGCGGAAAGGGGAGCTGCATTACACGGGAGCCAAAGCCAAGGTAAAGCCCCAGCTCCTTTGAACATTATTATAGTGAGTTCTCTTTATTTGTGTAAACCTTTAGGAGGCATCTGGGGAGACCCTGAGCGCCCTTCGATTGCAAGAGTTAGAGTTTCCAGTTACTTATTAGTGACTGAAGGTTGTGTTTATTTCTGCTTAAGAACTGTTGCACTGTGTTTAGTTGATTACTAATAGGAAGCTCCTTTGAGTGACCTACAGTAGTCGATTGAGTACAAGCCAATAGGGCTTGAGTTATATTGCTGACGTCTTTGACCTAAGCAGAGAAGTAAACATAACAGATGTAAGAAGATCAATAAAGGTCTATCCCAAATGGTTGATCCTCTTGACAAACTTCTATTGAAAGAAACAAGTGGAACAATACCAAGAACAACATTTTAGTTTGAAGGGTCATTAAAGCAGCCTTGGTGTCCACACAATTTTTGTGATATCTCATTTATGACAACTCGGCCACTTTTTTATTCAAACTGATGCTATCCGCACAGCCATTGGAGCTGAGTTGTACCAAGAAGTTCCACTGATCAAGGAACTATTTTTTGTTCTAGACAAAAATTTTCAAAACCCCGAACAAGGTATTCTACTACGGAAAGAGCATTTAGGCATGGTTTATGGGTCCCAAAAGTATAGGCAATATATTTTGAATTCTAAAGTCATTATTCTCACTGACCATAAACCTCTGATTAGTATGTTCAGAAACACTCTTGTCCAACAACAAATTGCACCTCCAAAAAAGGTCTATTTTTGTGAATTTATGCAATTCTTCTGTAGAATATGTTCGAGACAAGGAGAATGCGTTTGTCAACTTCCTCAGCCCAAAATATAAGACTGAAACACCCACTGAAGATGAGCCAAGTCTGTCAAATTTTAAATCAAAAGAAAACTCGAACACTGTCGAAGCTGGAGCTCAGGTAAGGATGAGGATAGCTTCCAGTCACAATATGACCTACCAGAAGAAAAAATTGTCCATCCTACTGATATACCAAAGGAGGATATTTGACCTTTCTCTCAACAGCAATTAGTAGACAGCCAAAGATTGTATCCCCCTTCCAATCAAACATGCTAAAATTCGACAATCAGGTAAAAGAGTTTCATTCTCTCCCTAATGTTATCAATAGAGGAGGCAAAAAATGTGAGCTGGACAAAATAGTCCTACTTCAAAATCTGCAGATATTCACCCTTCATCAGTTTCACGATGATAATTTGTTCTGCCATTAAGGTATTAATAAACTCACTGTTTTGGTCAAAAAAATTTTTGATGGCCAGGCATAGAGCAAGATATTCAGAACTGGACGAAGTTTTGTAATATTTCTCAAAAAACCATGAAAGATTGTCAACCTCGGCCACTGCTGTCTGCAATCCAACCTTCTGGGCCCTTTGACATCATTGCCACTGATAGTGATATCATCAATATTTTGAATGTTTCGAGAAAAATGTCATACATAATTGTTTTTAAAGACTACTTTACAAAACATGTGGATCATATTTCTAAATTTCTGGGAGAAGAGTGTGACCTAACCAATGCCTATCACCCACAATGTAACATCATCAATGACTGCTCCAACTACACTAGTTAAGCTCGCTTATGACACAACTCCCATTATTCTCTTACAGAGCCACACCTCAAAAAATGACCTAGAAAAGCACACAAGGTTTGTTGTTTGGCATCAAGTCCTCATTGGGTCTAGATGCCTCCACAGTCGCAAAGGTACTACTGGTGGACCATTTCAATACTTATTAATGTCTTTTTTTGAAAATCTATCTTCTATTCACAAAGAGTTGGATGAATCAGAAGCAGCATCAAAAAAGTGATATGATCAGAAGGCTTGCATGTGTGATTATACTGTAGGTGATCTTGTGTTATTGAATTGTGTAATGTGTAATAGAAAGACTCATTTTTCCATTTATTGTAATTCTAAAAATTTTAATAATACCAATTTTCAGCGGCAGAAAAAAATCTTTGATTATTCTTAAGACATAATTTCTGAGAGGTTTAACCTTTAGGTTAAAAATTAATCATATCTCAAAATGAAATATTTTAGGTAGTTTCTTGCACTAAGTTTCATGTTATCATTGGTTTTGCTTAATAATGAAAATTAATGCAGCTACAGTATGCCAAAATCTGAAAATTGATGATTTCAGTGGTTTTTCCAGATTGGAGTGATCTTACTCAATGAATGAATATTTATTTTTCACAAGAGAGATTAGGCTATCCTTTGGTGCAGCATTTACTGTTAATAATTGCACTTTACATGTTTTAAAAGAGTTTTAAGTGTCGAAAATAAGCTATTAAAATAAGAAAAATTTGGTTTATGGGCAATCTAGAGCACTTTTTTGTCCAATGCTGCTGAATTTTATTTTCTTATCTTATAGCTAAGGCAATCTTACTGTCTTGGTAAAATTGTCATCAAAACTTTTGTACCTTTTGGGTAGCTGCACAGCTCAGGAGAAGGTATACTCGTAAAAATCACTCAGAAGTCACTGTTTTTTCTTGTTGGCCCTTGTCTACCACATGTGATGGGTTTATTATCTGGATTACCAAATTATAAAATAACTAATAGACTACTATTATGCTAATGGTTTCACAATTGAACATTTTAGACTCTACAGAGAAGTTTAAACTGTCGATAATGAGAAGCAAAAAAGAAAAATCCTCTTCATGAGCACTTTGGAACAGCTTCTACTATCTATGCCGGAGAATTTTATCTTTTTATTCTTTGGTTCATACAATCCTACAGTAGCTGCGAAAGTAATATCTCATCATCCTGCATTGTTTTGGCAGCTGTAAACATCTGCATACACTGCACCATCATTCAAATGTGTTTTTTTTAATCTGGATGAATGTTCAATCATTAAAGTTCTGGAAACACAGGATCCATCTTTATCATAAAAAATGTGGGTCTCAATAAATTTTCATTGATATAGGTTTGATAGTTTTTGAACGAAATTTTTCAAATGAAAAATCTAAAATTTCAAAAACTTTCACCAATTTCGAGAGACTGAGTGATCGTTTGAAATCCATTTACAAAAAAAAAACAATGAGAGGTATTCAGATACTCTTTGCTTTATTGTAAAGACACTGCAATCTACTATCCTTTGCTCTATTTTCATCCAGCAGGCTGCCTTGAACTGTAGAGCACTTTCTCAGAGCTTATAACATAAGCTGGAGTCAGACAGCGGACATTTATTTTGTAATATTAGAGTCACAGCCTCCATTTTTTCATTCAAATTCCTGAACAGAAGAATTCTTGTTGCGTCTTTTCTACCACGTTTGGTTGCACAATGCTTGTTAATTGAGTGAACAAATTTTACCAGTCACTCACATGTTTTCCTTTTCATTTACCTAATCTGAACTTCTCAATGTTTTCTGCATCCTCTCATTGGCATATGTATAGTCTGTTTTTTATAAAATACTTCCAAATAGAAAAGTGACTCAAATTAGTACTGTTGTCAAAATCATTTACATAGAGCTCTTACTGTAAAATTTATCACTGGAAAAAATTGTTAAGAATTGTTATGTTTAGCACTCTGTTTGGGACTGAAGACCTCAGCAATATAATTAAAGAGGTCTATTGGCTTGTATCCAACAAACTAGGCTAGGTATCCAACAAACTATGCTTATCAGTAACTGGAATAACCTAAAATAAACTTTTCTACACTAATTTTCATTTCTATTGAATCTATGTCGACACAAATTAGTACATGTACATTTTTGTTTTATCTCTCACCATTTTTCTATTCTTCTATATTTGCATAAACCTGTGAATTTTTGTTCAGCCATAGAGGCACATTTTTGTTTTAGTTCTTGTTGTTTTGCGGACCTACATTTGTAATGTTAAATCTAAAGCATGTTTGCAAATGTCCCGCTTGGCCGACCATCACCTTCGCAATTCCATACCTGTGTGCAATTAGCCTTCCTTTACTTTATTACTATTAGTTTCTCTGTTCTTTTGCCCTCTCCATCCTGTCTTGCCACTTACTCCCCAAACAATCTTCACCCCAAAACCCCCAAGTTGAATCTCTCCTGCTTCCTTCCACTTTTCCCCTTCAATTTATCCATTTTATAATGAATGGTTTATTTTTTGATATTCATTTTTTCTCATTTTTAACTTCCTTGTACGATTTTCTGTAATGTTCAATCTATCTCTTTTTCATAACTAACTTTTCTAGTTCGACACCATGTTTTGTGTTTACTCTATTGCTATAATTTTGCTATAATTAGCTATCTATCTTAGCTGGATCGTTCTAAGAGAAATAATATTTACTTAGCTGTTTTACTGCTTATAAACCTTTTTCATACTGATAGATTCAGAGAGAGAGAGAGAGAGCTAGAGCAGAGCTAGAGCCAATCTATCAGTGTGATTCACCATAACTTAAGTCGCCTTACGCTATATTACAAATGCTATCCAATGTTTAGGATATTGGCTTCATATTATGGCTACCCAATAAAAGCTTAATGTATTGTTATCATTATATGGGGGGTTATTAAAAGTAATTATTCAAATTTTGTATGCCAATTACATGAGCAATGATATTGGATGAGGTAGGTACTAGTTTAGATTTGTTGCTGGAACAGGTCCATCAGGAGCTAGGTATCCAGGAGCAGCAGCTCAATGCAGTCCAATCTTATTTGGTTTGTGCCAGATTTCTTCCATAGTCTGCCCACTGAAAATTCCGAGTTTTGGTTGAATCAGTCTAACTTTTTGCATAAGCACAAAAATGGGATGAAACATATAAATAATTAGTTTTCCCAGCCTTGTTGCAGAATGCAGCAGAAATAAGCAGCAGGGATAATAGAAAGGCTTTTTGTAGAAAACATAGTTTGTCGCTTTGGTAGCCTCCATTAAATCCTGTCTGACTGTGATACAAATTTTACATCGAATTCGTTTCCAGAAATGCACGGCTTTGTGAAATGGAACAGAAACTAACAACACCATACCACTCCCAAAGTGATGGTATGGTAGAGGGATTCAATCACACACTGACAAATATGCTGAAAATCTATGTTTCTACAACCCACCATAATTGGGATGCTCAATTACCATATGCCCTTTTTGCTTATCAGACATCAGCCTATGAATCTGCTAAGGAAACACCCTTCTACTTACTGTATGGACGTGATGCCCGCATTCCTGCAGATGAAAACTTCACAGTGTACCAAGGCCCCCATGTTGAGAGCTTTTCATCACACAAAGAATAGCTTCAAGGTTGACCGACTGTGGTATGGCAAATAGCATCTGGGCACATACAACAAGGGCAATGACTGCAGAAACCCCAGTATGATAAAACAGCCAAGATTTTGATCTTCAAGAAAGGAGATATAGTTTATTTGCATAATCCGACCATAAAGCAAGGGAAGCCCCCAAAGTATAATGTATATTGATATGGGCCATATTGAATCATGAAGATGGGCCCACCCAATGCCCACATATGACTTATAACAAAGCCAGATAGTCGCCTAGAAGTGGTTCACATCAATGGGTTATGACTATTCACCGCAGAGACCAAGCCCTTGTGAAATTTTATATTTCGGTGTAGTTTTTTCTTAAGGGGTCTGGTGCAATGAATCTTTTATTTATTGATATCAATTATTTATCATTTTTAACTTCCTTGTACGATTTTCTGTAATGTTCGATCTATCTCTTTTTCATAACTAACTTTTGTAGTTCGAGTCCATGTTTCAAGTTTACTCTATTGCTATAATTCAGCTATAATTATCTATCTATTGAAGCTCGATCATTCTAACAGGGAAATAATATTTACTTAGCTGTTCTACTGCTTATATACCTTTTCCATACTGATAGATTCAGAGAGAGAGAGAGAGAGAGAGAGCCAGAGCCAATTTATCAGTGTGATTCACCACAACTTTAGTTGCCTTACCCTATATTTTAATGGCTACCCAACGTTTACAATATTGGCTTTGTATTACAGCTACCCAATAAAAGCTTAATATATTGTTATCGTTATAATTTCTTCACTTGTTTCTTGATCAAGCCCACTCTACATGTATAGCATGTGTCGTAACTGATCGAATCAAAATATTACGAGTGTCTGTGCAATAAACTTGCCATTTTTCTGATCATAAGTCAGGATTTGTAGAAAGCACTCTACTTTGGCTCGAAAAGTTATATTAAATGGAAGTTCGAGCTTGAGAAACAGGCCTTCATGCGCATGTACAAAATTTGAAATTCGTCACACTTTTATGTTTATTTCCTAAGTGGAATTTTGCATCGATAAGCAAAAAATCTGCAAACATATTGGCGCAGCAGTCATCAGTGGGACGACCTGTTACAAGACAGTTCACTCTGTGCTGGTTAGTGCTTCGTGTTATCATTTCAGCTTTCTTATGTAGCTTGAAACCATATTCCGATGCCGTTTCTCTGGCTATACAATATGAATTGAAATGTCAAGAATAATAAGACTTTGTCCTGTGAAACCATGTCATAACTACAATGGCCAGTAGTACTATTGCGACTTAAGCTCGAACTTAAGGTGTAACTTGAGTCTCTACAAGGTTATAACATATAAAAAAGTCAAATTCCAGCAGAGCACCAGCTGGGCTGGTATTACTAAAAAATTGTCAAGTTGCAGCTGAGCAAGAGACTTAAGATTCAAACTTAAGTCTCAGACTTGAGTCCATTCAACTGTTAAGCTGGAGCTTAAGTCTGACTAGTATAACGAAAGTTAAGCTAGAGCTTAAGCTGCAGCTTAACGTGGAAAAGTTAAGACTGGGGGTAGCTGTCTTAAGTTCGTATTTTATGTTGTTATACGGTAATGACTGATCGTTTGGTTATATTGCTTGATGAAGAAGAATGTCAAGAAAATTTTTTGTGAATTTTTTTTTCATTTTTCGTTTTCATCAAGAAGATCAGCAAGAAGATCGATGAATGAATAAATTAATGAAATTTTGAATGCAAAAATGACCACAAAAAGCAAGGATAAAAAAAGTGACAATGAAAAAGATGATGACAAAAATCATGCAAAACTTTTCCTAGAAAATCGATAATGACTTCACTTATGCGTATATGCTATTCATGTTAGTATTTTTCAATATGTTCGATGGACTGCGGATTGTGCACACAGAAGAAAATAAACATCGTAAAGACAGAATGAACTAATAAACATTGTAGAGGCACCAAAAAATGTTGATGCAAAAAGTTAAGCTACAACTTAAGTTTTGCTAGGCCGCAGCTTGATTTCCAACGCAAAACATATGAAAAAGTTAAGCTGGTGCTCAGCAACGGCTTTGCTAAGCTGCAGCTCAACTTCTTAGTAATACCGACTTAAGCTGTAGCTTAACCAAGTTCCATCTCAACTTTCCACACAAAAGATATAAAAATGTAGTTAAGCTGCAGCTTAACTCGTCTCTCTCGCTCAGCACCGGCTTAGCTTTTGGTAATATGATCTTAAGCTCCAGTTCAAATTTAAGTCGTTTTTTCGATTCGCAAGGTTTTGCACTTCAAGAAAAGCTGGAAAGTGTGTTTGGTATACTGTATTCGGCGCCCCCGAAAATTAAATTTCTTTGGCTAATGCAGTCGAAAAGCGCAGCCAAGCCATTGTCCATCAGAATGCTTTTCGTCGCTTGGAATTACCGAGCATGATGTATTTTTGAGAATTTTTGAAAAACTAACATTTTTTTGGTTTTTTTTGCATTTCGGATGATTTTTTACGGGGCGAAAATAGTAGATATTGAGAAAATATTCATATCTTGGGACCTCCCTCCCAAATGCCTGCCCTGTTTACAATAGGTATGATTATAATCGTTTAAGTAAATAAAGAACAGTTGTCATAGAAAAAGTACTCAGAAATAACAAAAAAGGGATATTGCATCGATTCCACGTTAACAGGACGTTAAGGATGAACAGACTATTTTCTGATAAAATTATCACTTTTCTTGTAAAAAGGTCGACTGTAGTGATTCGTCCGGAGCCATTGCTAAAAACAGGTTGCATAAATTCTAGTGTAAATGCTTTCTGACTCATCTGGAGTACCTATACAAAACAAAAATTTATGAGACCATCATTTTCGTACAGCAATAGGTTATTGTGTTGTCGTGTCTCCGCAGCATGTGAAACCTATTGTTGCTTTATATCAATTCATTAGTCACGCTACAGGGGCAATGCGCCATACACGAAACCATCCAACTTTTACCTTGTTCTTGCTTATTGTAACGCATTCGACAAATCTATGATTTATTCATAATTTCGACTTCCCACTTACTTCATTCTAATCTCGATTTTCGACCCTAGTTTCGACAGTGCCTTCTAGATTTTATACCAACATATGATCAAACCATTAAGGTCATTAACCTTTTGCGGAGATCAGACCCTGCAACAACTCTCTTCACATTTATTTTGGTAATTCAGCCACCAATCGTTACCGAAGTGTCAAATATAACGTATATAATGGAGAAAATGCACGTTAAGTTCTGATTTCGAGTTTACTGTAGCACATCGAATGCACACTTTCAGTTGAAATGAATGTCAGATTCGTTCTCGGCCGTATAGTTTTGTATTGACTCATCACAACAAAGCTAAACTCTCTCAGACACTGTCTTGAGTTGCATCGACGCATCTTTTGCACTAAATTCAATGCGTCACCAAACACAATGTTATCTTGGATTTACGCGCGTTTTTGCAGTTTCCAGATATGTCCAGAAATTGCTTTAAATACTGTAAAACAGACCCGAAATTAGACAAAGCATTAAGGAATGAGACGTACCCCTCTTTTGATTGGCCGGAATTACCGCCCCCTTGCTGATTGGTCAAAATTTTTGAGATGTCGAAAATGCATGATATGCGTTTTAAATGGTTTTAACTAACAACTTCATTTGGAAGAGCCTCAACTGCTGTACCCTAAGCCTAAGCCTAAGGAAAATTCTAAAGGAAAAATTGATGAAAAATACATATTAGGCGAAAAACCGTCTGGTGGGGGCGGTAATTCCGGCCAATCAAAAGAGGGGTACGTCTCATTCCCTAATGCTTTATCGAAATTAGCCGTCAGAAGTCCGGAAAAAATGTTTTTTTTTCCGTCGGGTCGCAGCGCAGAGCAGGCCCCCATCAGAAAAAGGTTATGTTGAGGGTCGTACCTTACTAAATCAGATGCGGTCTTCCTGAATAAAGTAAGGAAGAAGCGCCATTCTTTCGTTATAACACTGAAAAACCAAGGGAATCAAAAAATTTTCTTCCATTTCTATCCTCGGTGCGGCCGCGCAAAATCAATAATTGGTAGAACGATCGAATATAATGCACATATTCACAAACTAGACAGTCTGGCGCATCTTTTAAACAAAACTGCGAATCCATTGAATCAGTTTTCGCCGAGAAATTAACCAACATTGGGAAATTTTTTTGGGTTTTTTGTTTTTTTGTCGCCGCGCTAAAAAACTTGATTTCCTTTAAATATCTCATCTTAGGCGGTTTTGATAACTATTGAATGCTGTCTTATTCGATTCTTCAACCATTTTTACCTGGGTTGGATCACATTCATTACCTTGAAACGCTTACATTGCGTGAGGCGGAGATCTTTTAGAAAGTTTTTTTGAAGGTTTCATGCGGTGCCGCAAATCACAAACTTGATGTTCGTTATTGTTTGTGTTACGGCCGCATCTGACACCTTCGAAACTTCTTTTATTCGATTCTTGTACCATGTTCACCCGTCTCGATCACTTTTCGTTTCCGAAACTCTCCAAAACAGTACATTTAGACTTGAAAGTTTGACGTTCTTCGAAGTATGCTCCACGGAAATTCGATGTTTATCAGTTTTACGAGCTTAGGCAGTGTCAGACAGTTTTGGAGCTGCGTTTTGACTTTTCTGACTTTTTTAGTGCAGGTGAATCAATTCCGTGACACACAAATCCTGCAGTCCCAATAGGCGGAGATCTTTTGGAAGAAAGTCACTCTTGAGATATTAGGTAGCGCCCGCCAGGAACTTGATTTTCATGGGTTTACTGAGATTAGGCAGCCTTATATTGTTTTGACATTTGTTTTAACTCATTTTTTAACACCATCTACCTCGGGTGAAACCTTGAACCGTAAAAGTTATTCGCGAAGGTCGAAAAATCATTAGACAACAAACTTTGGGCCCAAATTGACCCCACGACCCGTTATGGGTAGGAACTGTGTGGATATGCGTACACGTGTTGAGAAATCTTTTTTCTCAATTAGTCAACTTATGCACATCAGTTTGTAAGCTTTCGACGCAGGCTTTTTGCCGATTTTAGCGGGAAAATCTATTTTTCAAATATATTTAATATTCACCAAATCCCTAGCTCAATTTTTGTTGCCGTCTATGGCCTCAAGTTTTGATTGGTTACTGAAATAAAAGTCACCTACCTTGCACTTGATGGGCAGGCGCGCCAATTAGGATATTCGGAGGCGGATTTTGTGCCTCGCCAAGAACCACGAAGGCGGTCAGAGCTAGCATCATTTTCATCGAAACGCCGTACATGTTGTCTATGGAGGAGACCGTTAGCTCAATGGGCGTCAACGTCGTTCGGAATATACGATGGAAAAGCGCTTTCGACAAGGAAAATTCGCGAAGAGACGTCCCTCCTCTTCAAGAATCCAATTGAAAATAATTTATAACGTTATGGGCAGCCGATTTTATAAGAAATTTTAACACACATAATCCGGAAATGGGCTTATTCGATGTTTGTCTTTCAGCTGTTCAAACGATTTCAGAAAATTATGGGAAAATTGTCAACAATAATCCTAAAACGATCATGTTTATTCTACAGTACGATTCTTAAACACACATTGGCGCTGTCGGGGCTTTGGTATGTTTATTTCACACTTTTCTCAAATTCCACAAAATCATGACCGTTAAAGGCGAGAAGGAATATTTCTCTTTCAGAGTGCGATAAAATGGTTGTCCAACGATAGATCTGTTTGATATGTATTCAAAAACATGACTCAAAGACATAGTTTCGGGGTAGGTTTCACATTAATCAAGACTTCTTATCTATCGATCAATCAGAAGAAGCCACCAAAAAGTTTACTGTACATAAATAATTCTTTCGGCTCTAAAATTTGGACCTAATTTTTAGAAAAAGGTTTGCAAGCCATACCTGGGGGGTAGTTGGGGAGGGACCCCACCCTCAACTTGGCCAAACATATACCCAACCCCCCCCCCCCCCCCGTTTGGAAAAATTAAAAAAATTTGCAAAAAAGGGTATGTTTTTTGGCCTTTTTTGGGAAAAATTTCGACTTTTTTCGCGTTTTTTTTCAGCGTTTTAGAATATAAAAATCCGAACATTTTTCTGCCGCTATGCGCCGGAATGGGGCACAAATTACATTTCATCAGTTTGATTTTAATTTATTTCTCAACATTGTGAAGGTTTATTTTCCAGCATTTTAGAAGGTGAAAACTCCAAAAAATTTTCCGGCGCTCCGATCCAGACCAAGAAGTGAATAAAATTAGACGATTCTATAATCGAAACCACAGAAATGTTAATAGCAGATTAATTAACCAGAACCCTATCATTAACTGCTTCACCCGCTCTTGAAGAACACCAGTATATTCTTCATGAGCTCATTTTAAATAACATAACCAGAATTTTCTCAATTTTTTCCCTCATTTTTGCAGGTTTTCGACTTTTCGATACAACAAAATGCTTGGGTATGCTCCTAAAATGCATAAAAAAGCAGCTGTAGCCACATTATAAACGTTTTTAAAAATGAGGAAAGTTTTTGGAAAATGAGGAAAAAAATTTTGGATCCGGTTCTCATGTGCAAAAAATCTTCGAGAAAAAAAAATGGTGGTTGGGGGGGCAAATCTGAAATTTTGGGGGAGGGGTCGAAATAAGTCGAAATTTTTCCCAAAAAAGGCCAAAAACATACACTTTTTTTGCCAATTTATTCCAAACTGGGAGGGGGGGCTGGTTATATGGTTGGCCAAGTTTGTTGTGGAGCGATTTGGCGTTTTTGTAAAGTTTTTGTCAATTTTGAAAAAGGATCGGCAAGTTCGATTGAGTGAGTTTGTGGCGAGACATCAAAAAAGGCGCGGCTAAACCGTGGAAGTAAATTGTGAAAGAAATATCATTGTTGTTGTTTTGTGTGATAGAGGAAGGGCTGTGTCCAGTGTGAGAGGGAGTTATTTTTTGTTAGATTGGAGTGGCGCGTTTTTAGTTTAGTATGTAACGTACCTGCTAAAGCAGTACTGTAAATATGTAGCATACTGTATGTAATAGACATTTATTAAATATTATTAATTTTCACATTTTATCGTCTCAAGGGTGTCTGGGATTCACACCCAAACATTCCTACAATATTACGTGAAGTACTTTATTTTGATCCGTTCACACCCCGGTAGCCCAATTAAGACGCCCTAATTAATTTGCACAAACGGCAGCTGTTCCCCTAGAACCCACACTAAACTACACATTCCACAGCTACCATAATCCCCAGTAAAAATCGTAAACAACACCTGCACACAGTAAAATACGTAGAAGCCCCGCCGTACAGTAGTCTCAAGTGTAACAGTAGCGGCGGCCCCACAAAACATGTGTATACAGAGAAACCGATACAGGAAGCATGCACAGAAGCACAAAGGTGTGGCCAAGCCCACCATAGAAAGCAAGTGAAGCACAGAAAGCATACGGTACCAGAAAAGCGTTAGAGAGGCGTAATTAAGAAAGCATAAAAAGCGTAGCAGGAAACGACGATTGGCGGAAGAAGATGGACAGAAGCTCGACCTCCCGCGACGCCCAGGGAGTGGCCAGAATCGCCGTATAAAAGAAGAAGCAAAGCGTGATTTTATTCATTCTTGTATCGTTCAATTTTTCGACCCCGCGCCCGCATTTGCAAGCAACCGTCTTCGAAAGCAATTAAACCGTGTCGTGTATTTTTTTATTTGCAAGCAACCGCGCCGCCCCCGTTTTGTATTCGACGTTCAAGCGACCGTCGATTGTTCGTATATTATCGCCCCCTATTTGTAATCGTACGCCCGCGCCCCCGTCCCGTTATTTGTCCCCGCCGTATCAACCGATTGGTTAGAAGTAAAGTACCTCACACAAATCTGGTCGTTACATATTTTGGTGACCGTACGGTTACGTTAACCACTGGAACTCCCTGCCCCCAGTTAGGTGTACTCTTATCGGGGCATTTAGAAGCATTAGATAATACAGTAGTAATCATTTCCTACAGTAAGACAGTATTCGTAGAAAGCAAACTGGAGATCCCCTCCAACGAGACATTAAGCGATACATTTAAACGAATACAGCGTGAAGCAAAAATTGAAGCATTTAAGCAGAAATCCCATCGTAAACCAAGAATGACCCACCAAACGCAAGATCATTTAGGAGAAATCGTTAGAGAGCAGATAAACGATTTATTTTCAGAACGTTTTCGTACTCTACGCACACAATTGAATCAGAATACAGTAAACCCTACCCTAATAGACGATCTGAGAACAGCAAACATTCGTAATAACATGGCAAACAATTTCTACGCGAAACCTACAGTATTCACGGGCGGCGTGACCCAACATTTTGGTGAATGGAACAAAAGATTAGAACAATTCATGGCACTCCAAGGCATGAAAGATACAGACGTACAGTTAAAATTGGCATGTTTAGAAATTCATTTAGGAGGAGCCGCGTTAGCAAAATTCAAAAGTTTAGCAAATTCCGAAAACCCTCCCCACACATACGAGCAGTATAAAGTCGCATTACAGGCATTTTTCCCAAACAATAGAGATAATGAGCTACATCAACAATTCTTACGCGAAAGAAAACAAAAGCGATCAGAAACAGTAACGGAATTCTTATTTGATCTAGAACATCTCGCAACCCTCGCCTACCCTAACTTTAACACAGATGCACGAGAAATGATCATAAAACCCCTCTTTGTAGAAGGCATGCAAAACGAAATCAGGGAAGCAATTAAGTATAGAAGGTTCGCAACTCTAAAAGAAATGTCAGACGAAGCAGCCTACATTGAACAGCAAATTCTTAGAAATGAGTTAAAGTCTAACGCCCTTCCCTTCATACCCCCAAAACCCGAACCCATCTTTTCCCTCACCAAAAACACAGACCAACAGGATCTTTTGCATCAGTTAGAACAACAAGTAAAAGATTTACAGTTGCAGATCAAACAAAAACCCCAACCCCCACAACAAAGTAGCTACAACAATTTCGGTAACAACACTTACAGTAGGAATAATGCTTACAGGAACAATACCACCCCCAGGCAACCCACATGCTTCCAGTGTGGACAAATCGGACACGTAGCTCGTAATTGTAAATCAGTAGGCACCCGAAAATCATGTGAAATCTGTTTCCGTAATAATCACAGTACACGTGATTGTAAAAGCCGATGCATCCACTGTTCCCAAACAGGACATAGATCAGATAACTGCCTTTCAAAACCCTACTCCAATTTTCAATGTTTCATATGCAAGCAGAGAGGTCATACAAGCAGGTATTGCCCAAATCAGCAGAGTCGTAATATTCAAAATTGCATTGAGTACAGGCAACCCCAACCTCTCATGGACATTGATGACCCCGCATTTTACTCAAAATTACCCGCCATAACTAACGGCCCTCAGACTACTTTAGGAACTATCATGCCCAACACCCACCGCCGTAGGGACGAATACGTCCTTGATCTGGACGTACCCGATTGGTGCGCCATGTCACCACCCCCCACCCCTGAAGCCGTAAAAATCGAAAAATCGCCGCCCACCATCCCCCTAGGCTACAAGATCCCCCGAAAGCAAGACACAACGCCACCCATCGCCCCCAAAACCCCGTCGAAAACAGGCCGCAACTTGTTATCCCTTCTCCATGGCCTGACCCCCGAACCCTACCAATTCCGCCCCCGCCAAACACTTCTACCCACCCCCATAAGTAAGCAAGTCCAAACCCCATCCCATAACTCAACTTCTAAAGTTTTACAGAACGTTCAGATTGCAAACCGGCCACCCCCCCCAGCACAAAACTGCAAAACAACAACACAAAAAGCCCCAACACCAAACCGGCCACAACGAAAACATACAGTGCCCCGCCGCCTCCACTAAAACATTCTATTGGCCGATGTTTTGTATTTTTCTTTGTATAATAATCCCCACATCGTGTAGTGCCCAATTTCAGATGTGTGGAACTTCATTGAGCGGTCACTCAGTCAGCATACCAAAACTTGTATCATGCATGCCCCCTTCCACAGTAGACAAACCCCTACAAACATTCCGAAAAATCTATATCCCCTCCACTAAGCCCCACATTACAGACGCATACAAATGCAGTGTTCGCAAACGCAAAATTTGTACTAATACAGGATTTTTTGGATCAAAAGGTATTGTCTTCGACCAAACCGAAATGCAAAATCTAACCCCACATGTTTGTAAGGCAATCGTTATAGACAAAGAACACAACGGTCATAAATTATACGAAACCCAACCAGGATTTTGGTCAACAAATAACTCCCTAAGCGTAGAATACACATGGTGTTGTACAGACCATTGTACCTCGGTCACTAACGTCATCATAGAAATAGGACAAATAGCATCTTGGAATGGAAAATCTATGACAGGTACATTAGGCGACCTAGGGTCATGCAAACCGACATCAGGTCATTGTGTCACAGCCGATGGATCCATTATCTGGAACGAAACAGCATTTGAAAACTTATGCCCCTTCGAATACAAAAATACACATCCCATAAAACTCACGCCAACCCACATGATAATAGAAGAGCTACAAGGTGCATTTTCGGTTAAAAACACACTCTTTCCAAACCCCAATTGCCCAGAAATCCAAGACAGCATTCTAACCGAACAAGGCATTATTGTACAATTAGACAAAAGCACACCACATCGTAACACATTTTTAACCCCAAAAACCAACGAAACTCATACTACACTATACGATTTTGATGATTTTGAACCCATCAATGCAAAACTAAACTATCTAGCAGACAAAATACAGGAATTCGAAATTCAAAATTTCAAAAATGTATGGAATGAATTATGCAGACAGGCACAGCATCACCTTGATCTTGTATGGCAAATTTTACGTCTTGATGCAACCCTTGGAGCCCGTGCATTCCTACAGGGAACGGACATCATAGCAGAATTCACAGGGGAAGCCCTCACAGTCTGGCCCTGCAAGCAGGTAAACGCATCCAAAGTCTTTTACAACCACAAAATCAACCAAACATGCTACAAACTTTTGCCCATCCTCGTAGGAACTGAACTCATGTTTTCAAATCCAGGAGGCAACGATTTGGCCCCTTTCTCACAAACCGTTGACTGCCATCACATGCATGTAGCCCTTTACAAACAGAATAATACATGGGTCAGTGAAACAGGATCCCCGCATGTCACAAATTTACCTTTAGAAATCGTCTGGAACCAAAATTTCTCCCTTTTTCATTTTAATACACCGGCCATTTTTCATGATCAACTTGCAACTATTTCAACCAACTTACTCTTTTTGAAACAATATATTTACAAAACTCACACACTGGAAAACATTGTCAAAAAACTCGTCAATTACACCGCCCAAATGTCTCTCAATTCCGGTACAGTTTACAACATGATCTCAGGCACTGGCCAAGCACTCGGAAATACACTCTCTGGCGCCGGTCAAGGCATAGAACATGTAATAACCGGTACCACCCAAAGTCTCACGGACGGATTAAACACTTTACTCAAAGGACCCCTGCAAATCATTATCAATCTCGCCGTTATTACTGTAGTTATTGCAGGCGTCTTTTATTTGTTTCTCGTTCTTCGAAAATATTTCCCCTCTCCAAAGCATCATGCCACAAACGAACATGCATACGAAATACCATCAAACAACAGACATTTACATGAGACCATTCCCCCATCATTCGGCCATGCTCTCTTAGAATTAGCTAATCATCGTGGGGCACAAACACAGCAGAAATACGTCCTTGTCGATATTGATACCCCCTGAACTCCTACAATCGAACTCATTAATCAAATTCACCAATCTGGATCAAACAAGCCACCCCAAAATGTACCTGAGAAGCATACCCCTCATATTCCAATCACACTTAACGGCAAATTAATCACAAAAGGCATGATTGACACTGGTGCAGTCTACTCACTTATTGATTCACAGATCGCTCAACTTTTACAGTACCCCCGCTAGTCCAAGCAAAAGCAGCAAATAATCTCCCGATTCACTTTGTAGGGACCACTTTTGTCACAGTGACAGCCCAAACAATCCAGGAAACAATCATGGTCCATGTCCAAAAAGATTGCACAGCAGACATCCTTCTAGGCAAAAACTTTCTTAGTCGATTTTCGGAATACACTATCAACAATCAAAAATCACAGGTCAAATTTGGCAATGTTATACTACCTTGTGATGGCCTAGAATATAGCCCTCTTTCAACTCGTGGTGGAACTTATTTGGATGAGAAATTAGAATTACCACCCCGTACAGTAACCGAATTTACTGTCCCCTTGCCCAAATCGTACCTACAAGTTAAACAGCTTGAATTCACCCCAAAACCCAAACAGAATCCCAAAGTCCATTTCGCAGCTTGTATCTCTGACAACCAAAACAGTCCCATACACATATCGGTCCTAAACACACAAGAAATAGCTCAAATTCTCTATCCTGGAACATGCATTGGTACAGTCTCATGTTACATCCCAAAACAAAATGCTCCCGCTAATCTAACCCCTTCCACGCAAAACCAGCCCAACCGTTTTGATACATTCACATGGTTAAAAGAAAATGTCAATTTAACCTCTAGTGACCTCACAGAAACCGAGAAAACACAACTCCTACTCGCCCTATCGAAGTATCCTACGTTATATGCTAAATCCAAAATGGACGTAGGTAGAACCACCCTTGTTTCACATGCAATTGACACCAATGGCTCCCAACCCGTACGTGGACAACTTTATCGAACTTCCCCAAAAGAAAAGCAAATCATACAAGCAGAAGTTGAGCAACTCGCAGCAGCAGGTGTCATAAGCCAAAGCAATTCCCCATGCTGTACCAACACAGTTTTAGTCCCCAAAAAAGATGGAGGCCATCGTTTATGCATTGATTTTAGAGGCCTCAACAAAGTCACCAAAAAAGATACCTACCCCTTACCCCGTATAGACGAAATTCTAGACACCCTCCGTGGAATGAAATATTTCACCTCCCTTGACCAATGCAATGCATATTATTCCATTCCCATAGCACAAGCAGACAGAGAAAAAACGGCCTTTAATTGCTCAGCTGGCCAGTATCAATTCGATTACCTCCCCTTTGGACTCACCAATGCCCCAGCCACATTCCAAAGGTTAATGGATGTTATTCTTTCGGGTCTGCAATGGAACACATGCCTTGTATATCTCGACGATGTTTTGGTATTCGCAGACTCCCATGCCCAAATGCTGGAACGTTTAGACACTATTCTTGCCCGATTCTCACAAGCAGGCCTTAAGCTAAACATACAAAAATGCAAATTCTGCCAGCCCCAAGTCCAATACTTAGGCCACGTCATTTCTCAGCAAGGCATTTCACCAGACCCCCATAAGGTACAGGCCATTTATGACATACCCACGCCCAAAAGCTCAAAAGAAGTTAAGTCATTCCTTGGCCTACCCTCGTATTATCGCAGATTCATCCCAAATTGCTCTCAAGTTTCTAGCCCACTCACATCGCTACTCAAGAAGAATTCGGAATTTTCCTGGGGCCCCGAACAGCAAAATGCATTCACTAGGCTCAAAGAATTACTCATCCATGCCCCAATACTACAGCATCCCGATTTCACAAAACCGTTCATTCTGCAAACTGACGCCTCAAAACTCGGAATCGGCGCCATTCTCAGTCAGCTAGATAGTAAAGGTCAGGATCGCCCCATTGCTTTTGGAAGCCGCACATTGAAACCTGCAGAATGCAACTATCCGATCACTGAGTTGGAAACCCTTGCAGTAGTCGAATTTGTCAAGTATTTCCGCCCCTACCTTTTCCAGCAACATGTTATTGTACACACTGACCACACAGCAGTTCAGGCAGTCTTACAAAAAGAAAACCCGTCCCCTCGCATTGCCCGTTGGGGATTAGCCCTCTCTGGAATTCAGCTAGACATTCGCCCTAAGAAAGGCACTGCTAACCGCAACGCAGATGCAGTTTCTCGATTCCCCTCACAGACAGCAAAGCAATCCTTTGATATTGAGCAATTAGAAACCCGCCCCGAAATATCAACTATCAATTCAGTTTTGGAAGCCGAAGCAACTGAACAAGAAGAGCAACAGAAAAACTTTGCCGAACTCCAACGCACTGATCCAACTGTCAAAAGTATTTTAGCAAAAATCGCCCAAAAACACCCCCTTACCCTTATCAAATTCGCATTGCATCAAAACATTCTCTTCCGTATAGTCGACAAACAGGCAAAACTATACATTCCCAAGTCGCAAGTCCAGCATCTCATCGCCTCACATCATGACAGCAAATTCACAGGTCATTTTGCGGCCAGGAAAACTTTACACTTGCTCAGACAGAAATATTTTTGGCCCCAAATGAGCCGTGATATCAAACGTTACTGCAAAACTTGCCACCCATGCCAGACACAGAAAGCTCTTAGACACAAAGTGCATGCAAACTTGGTACCAATTCAGCCGACTGGCCCATTTGATAGAGTCGGTGTTGATTGCATGGGACCGTTACCCCTCACTGAAGATGGCAACCGATTCATTGTCGTTTTCATCGATTATTTCACAAAGTATGTAGAGGCATTCCCGACCCCTGACATCACTGCAGCCACTATTGCCAAGCTATTCGTAACCAAAATTGTTTGCTGTCATGGGTCCCCAAAAATCATCCATTGTGATCGTGGCACCGATTTCGTATCCGATCTCTTCTCACGCATCACCAGTTTATGCAATACTCAGAAAATTCACACTACCCCATATCATCCCATTGCCAATGGGGAAGTTGAGCGTTGCAACCAAACCCTAGCCACCCGTATCCGCATGTACATCAATTCAAATCACACTGATTGGGATACTTATCTGCCCTATGCCGTTTTTTCGATCAATATTCATAAAAATGATAGCACATCATATCCCCCATTTGAATTACTCCACGGTCGACAAGCTAATCTGCTGTCAGATACAGCTTTAAATTTTTTCCTCACGTCCTACATGGTTGATTTAGATGATTACGCCCTTCGTGTAAAATCGCATTTTACAGAAGCACTCTCAACCGTGCAGAAAAGTTTGCAAAAAGCCCAAGCCCACTACACCCGTCAGTATAACAAGCATGCTCAGAAAATACATTACAAGGCAGGTGATCTTATTCTCTACAAGAATCATTCGTGTAAACAAGGGCTGACTCCCAAATTCCTCCCTCGCCAGAACGGACCCTATACAGTCACAAATTTCATGTTCCCCAACGTTACGCTTAAACACCCCCATAAGAATATTACATTTACGGTGCATGTAAACGAGACAACCCCTTTCTACCCTCGGAAAGCAACTATCGCATCTACCCCCACCCCTCCTCAACCTCGAAAGCCTTGAACGAGGACGTTCAACTCCGGAAGGAGGGAAATGTAACGTACCTGCTAAAGCAGTACTGTAAATATGTAGCATACTGTATGTAATAGACATTTATTAAATATTATTAATTTTCACATTTTATCGTCTCAAGGGTGTCTGGGATTCACACCCAAACATTCCTACAAATTTACGTGAAGTACTTTATTTTGATCCGTTCACACCCCGGTAGCCCAATTAAGACGCCCTAATTAATTTGCACAAACGGCAGCTGTTCCCCTAGAACCTACACTAAACTACACATTCACAGCTACCGTAATCCCCCCTAAAAATCGTAAACAACACCTGCACACAGTAAAATACATAGAAGCCCCGCCGTACAGTAGTCTCAAGTGTAACGGTAGCGGCGGCCCCACAAAACATGTGTATACAGAGAAACCGATACAGGAAGCATGCACAGAAGCACAAAGGTGTGGCCAAGCCCACCGTAGAAAGCAAGTGAAGCACAGAAAGCATACGGTACAAGAAAAGCGTTAGAGAGGCGTAATTAAGAAAGCATAAAAAGCGTAGCAGGAAACAAGGATTGGCGGAAGAAGATGGACAGAAGCTCGACCTCCCGCGACGCCCAGGGAGTGGCCAGAATCGCCGTATAAAAGAAGAAGCAAAGCGTGATTTTATTCATTCTTGTATCGTTCAATTTTTCGACCCCGTGCCCGCATTTGCAAGCAACCGTCTTCGAAAGCAATTAAACCGTGTCGTGTATTTTTTTATTTGCTAGCAACCGCGCCGCCACCGTTTTGTATTCGACGTTCAAGCGACCGTCGATTGTTCGTATATTATCGCCCCGTATTTGTAATCGTACGCCCGCGCCCCCGTCCCGTTATTTGTCCCCGCCGTATCGACCGATTGGTTAGAAGTAAAGTACCTCGCACAAATCTGGTCGTTACAAGTAAATTGTAATTCAAACATGTGTTCTAGGTTAAGTCAAACTATTTGGAAATACTTATCCCCTCATCCAAATAGTTTGAGTATTGGGGTACAATTCCTAGTTGGGTAAGTTAGTGCAGTCCGAGTTTCGGCTCCAAAAACCTTAAACAACTTGAGTGAAGTTCTGTGGATAAATTGACATAGCCCTCTCTATGAGCCCGTCAATCTCCTGCCTACTATTATTGTTGCGTGAAATTGGTCAAACACTTCGAGTGTTCCATTTACAGTATTCGGCATGCTTAATTACATTTCTGTTTTGAATTCCCCAAAATTTTTTCCATGATGAGAACCGTACCCCAAATTTTTTTCCTTATTTCGAAAGTTTTTCCTCAAAAGACCCCATTTGAGGAAAAAATAGTGTTTCCAAGCTGTCTGGTGTGACTGGTCCTGAAATGTTTTAGGGCCTGTGCTCAAAAAATGTTTTTTTTTCTGTGTAAAGATGGGCTTATATTGCGTGTGGTAATGTGACATCCTTCCTTAATGTTCTCACCAACCCTGTTGCACCTACTGTGGAATTATGATATCAACAGATGAAGGCTTGGGTTTTTGTTATTTATTGTTAAATTTACTTACAAATTTAAATGGATGAGGGGATAAGTATAATGGTGCAAGGGCTCCAAGGTTGAAAGGTCGACACAATAGAAAAAGCTAAAAATTCGTGGTTTGTTGTAATGAAGGCAAATTTCAATGAGGGATTTGGCTGTTCTGATATCCCATAAATGAAGGGCAACTCTCTTTTGCCACTAAACAGCAATGAAAAGACTTGAAAAAGTAAAGTGAGTGATTAAACTATCGCATAATCCAAAAAACTGACTCTTCTCTTTTTTCTCAGTCACACATCAATTTTCTTGGGGCTTGGTCAGCCCTGCTTGATTCGTAATCCTGGCATGTAGTTCCATTATGTGGAAGTGCCTATAAAGTACGGTAGCAGTGTAGCACCTGCTACTTCAGCAGTTTTGCCAAAATTGTCTGTGGGTTCAAAACATTGAACCCATTAGTGTATTTTTTTGAGTGAAAGTGGTTTTTTGTTTTAGGGTGTGTCAACCTTTCCATTTCTTGTCAAGTACATATATTACGAGTTCAAAAATGGTCAAAACAAAGTACTTACAAAATAAGTCTGGTTTCCAACTTGGAACCCGGATTAACAAAAACAAAAGAAAAAACTAATTGGTTACATAATTGTACATGAGGGGACAAACATGAGGAGCATGAGGGGCTTATATGATAAATAAAATATATAAAAATTTACATAAAAATTATCCAAATTTTTACAACTCCTTGACAGTAACATATTGTAAACAAAAACTGTCGATATCACTGTTTTTTCCTTGAGGATTTCTTCAACATGAGAACCGAACCCAAAACCTTTTCTCTCATTTTCCAAAAATTTTGCACATTTTTAAAAACTTATAATGTGGCTACGGATGATTTTTTATGCATTTTTGGGCATACCCAAGAATTTTGATGTTTTTGGTGTCAGAAAACAGGAAAAATGAGGACAAAATTGGGAAAATACAGGTTAGGTTAGTCAAAATGAGCCAATGAAGAATATGTTGTTCTACTAGAGCAGAGAAAGCATTTTAATGACAGAGTTGTCATGAATTTATCATTATTAATATTTCTGTGGTTGCAATTAGGCTTATTCAATTTTATTCAATTTTTGTCTGGGCATGGAGGGCCACAAAAGTTTTTGGATTTCCACTTCTTAAAAGCTGGAAATTGAACCTTCACAATGTTGGGAAATAAATTAAAATCCGACTGATGAAGTATAATTTGTTCTCCATTCCAGCATGAAGTGCCTGAAAAATTTCTCAGTTTTTATATTCTAAAATGCTGGAAAATAATTCTCTCCAATAGATATTCATGAATTCCTGAATAGAAGTTCTAAAATCACAGTCTAGAATGATGTCTTCAATTTCCATTTTCAATAAACCCAAACGTTCATGTTTGAAATGTTGGAAAAATTCCAAGCATCAAGAGAAAAAATTGAGAGAATTGATGAAAAATTGTTTTTTCAGCGAAATACTGACTGTTAACAATTAGAAAATGAGATGAGCTAACTTGATTGATAGATACTGTTGATAATTAATCAGTAAGTGGAAGTAGATATGCTAAGGGCTGCACCTGATTGAAAATAATGATTATTATGCCCCTGGCTGATGTGAAGTGCTGGAAAATTTTGAGATTTTGACCTTTTAGAGTTCACCAAAACGCATCTTTTCGATTTTGAATTCCCCAAATTTTTTTCCACAATGAGAACCATACCCAACAGTTTTTCCTCAAAAGACCCCACTTGAAGAAAAAAATGGTGAGCAGCTCAAAAATTTTAGGGAGGCAGCAGACCTAATGGAAAATAGCTTTCTGATGGCTTTTTTGGTTCAAAAATAGGCTGAAAATGGACTGCCAAGTAGAGCTTCACACTGGGTACCCGAATTACCTATGTACCCTCATAGAATTGGAGAAATGCTACCCCGTACCCAGGTATACCCTGGTAGCTGCAGGTAAATGCCTGTAATACATTGTATTCAAGAAAGTATAGTAGATAGTGTTGAATGTTGTTCATGTATGTATAGAAACATATGGAGTATTTGAACAATCCTTGTTTCCGTTTAGTGCAAGTGTCCTATTATCCCCAGAATGATATAAATCTATTTTTAGAATTCCCATTACTCCATGCATCCCATTACTGCAAGTGTCCCATTACTCCAAGAATGCTATAACTTTTTTAAATTGCAATAAGATTTCTGTTACTTCTGTTACTCCCATTTCTGGTCCTCAACTCACTCACCAAGAACTCACTGAGGCTTTAGCTCAGTTCCAATCCAGATCCAAATCTGTCTCCAATTTCCACATCGTTGACCTAAATGGTAAACTGATTCCACATCCTTGACCTAAATGGTAAACCCATTCCTTCACTATTTTCATAACCAATTAGCCGGAAATAGATAATCAGGACCAGTCTGGAAAATTCCATAAGCCAGCTTCAAAATCTTCTTGGGCCGCTACTAAGGGTGCCGAGGCTACTAAGGGTAAACCTAAATCTTAACCTAAGCCCATGACTGCTCAACAGTATGAACCTCATTGTTCTTGAGTCACACCTCAATGTTTCTCATGACCACAGACCCCTGTTAAACCTGTAGCTCCACCTCAACCTCTGCAACAATCTATTCCTAGAGCATCCTCAGGCACCATTCCCTCTTTGTCCTCAATTACTTTCCCACTTGATTTTTGCATACCGCTGCAGCTAGCCACACCTATTGCTTGTTCTGCTTATCAGTACTATTCTCAATGTCAGTCTCCTAGCACTATTTCTCCTCAATATCAGGCTCAAATTCCTCCTCCTCAACAAGTTTTTTTCCAAGCACAGCCCACTGTTGCCTATCAGGCACCACCAGTTGCATATCCTTCACTTACCTCCACATCTTTGCCTTCAGTTGCTGCCCAGTGGGAGCAACAGCATTAGCTGGTTGCCGCTGCTGCTGCCCAACCTCCACCTCCTCCTCCACCTGTTCAGCAAGCTCCTACTGTAGTTTCCCAACCTACCTTGTTTACCACAATGAGTTTGGTTTCTCAATTACCTCCTTCTACTGTACCCTCATCAGCCACCATTTCTTCTACTGCTACAACATCAACTTCTGTACCTCCCACATCTGCTACTAGTTCAGCTCCTTCTACCTCACAATCTGATCCTTCATCAGCTCTACCAACCGATAGGCTACTGAAATACTTCTGGCCTAAGACATTGCTGGACCCACACATTTTTGATCTCTTAGGTCGCCTTAACATCACTCTCTTGCCTGCTATTGCTCAATGAGTGAATGAAGCAGTCCTTACTCTGTATCAACTGTTCAGAGACACTTAATCTGCTACTTTTGTCAGCACCGCTGACCATGCCATTCCTGACACCCTATAGCGCACAATCCTTAACCGGATACAGCAATGGGTCAGAATCTTTGGCACAGCTTTTGCAGTTCAAATAAATACCCATCATGCTTTCAACCAGTTTCATGTAACTTCTGTTTCAGATTTACATCCTATGCCTTTACCTTGCAATTCTATACCTCCTGACCATCGTAATGTCATACACAATGGCAACATTTAATCTGATCAAGATGCCCCGCCACCTCCTTGCCAATCACATTCATGTTCAGGTTCACACCCCTCCCTCCTTGTTAGACTGGCAACCAAGTCCACCTTACTGAGATTTTAGTTCTTCTGCATATGTTTTGTTTGTTTTATTTCTTCTGCTCAAAAATATAATCTCAGTGCTCTCATTTTACTTTGATTTTTAGAGCTTTTCTACAGTTCTGGCCATGCTCTGTGAAATTTTTTATGTATGTGTATTTTTATTTGTGATCAACAATTTCATACAACCTGTTTCATCATTGCTGCACCTCAAGTTCCATGGGTTCGCATCCCTGAGATTCTCCTTCTCACCATTTTGAAACTTGTAACGTCTTTTCCCTCATTTATGAGGAGAGGAACACTTTTACACTACAATGACTCTGAGGCACCTTGTAGTTTGATCACTTAGCTGCAAGGGAGGAGGGGTGTTGTAGTGCTACTTTTGGTTTTCCACAACTGTCTTAAAGTCACATTTCATTCTTGCTACCTTTACAACCACCAATAAGCATGTTTCCACCATGCTATTGTATTTCAAACAGGGTGATGCAATTACTGTAGTCATTGTGTCATGTGCTTGAAAATTAATCAGTGATTTAGTATTCATTTTGTATTTCCTACTGTCCGGTCATGTCTTGCAATAAAAAAGTTCTGCATTTTCGCCATGGCGGCCATCATATTATTTTAAATTGGGAAATTTCAGATTCCTCAATTTAGAATAATTTTGATTTATGAATTATAATTTTCAAGTGATTTTTCCTTTGTCGTGCGATTTTTCAAGAGGTGTAGGTGCCTCTGGCCCAACACAAAGTAAGTATTAGTATTAAGGTCTTAACTTGGTGGATCATCAAGTCCAGAGTCTCAAACATAAAATGTTTAAAATATAACCTACCACGTGCTGCTGCTTTATAGTATGGATAGGACAAGCGATGCTGTGCCCATGCTGTACGAAGTATGACAGGGCTTTTAATATTTAGGATTTGACGGTTGCTGTTAAATCAGTTGATCTATGATATTGCTTTCGAGGTATATGAAGATAATCAAATTTTTAGATTTTTTCGCAAAATCTTTTTGTGGCCTGGCCTTTAGAAATTTTTGATTTTATGGGCGCAAACTTCAGATATTAAGTAAACTGACAGTGACAAAAGCTTTGGTCGGTTGAAGAATCAAATTTTTGGCCCACTTATCCTATGTTTAAATTTAATTTGCAAGCTTTCGACTTGATGTTTGCCTTTTCTCCCATCCAAATTTAGAAATAATTCAATTAGCTGAAAAATTATATTAGTATAAATATATCATAAAAAAAGAGCAAGAAATATAATTAAAAAACATAAATAGAAGCAACTGCATTTTAAAGTGAAAACTATGATGAAAATGGCCAGAAACTTTTTTTTCTTGTCAAATGGCCAAAGGATCTCAGCAAAAAAAGGCAGTCAACACACCTCGAAATTATGTTTTTCTCTCTTGTTTGTTTGATCTCTATGCTTTCAAAATATTTATCAATCTTCTCACTTCAAATGTTGATTTATCTTGGAGAAAAACTCATTGAAAACACAAGTACCACTAAAAACAAGTAAAAGTTCGGTTTTCATTCTAAAAGAAGGCTCATCATATTTTAGAATAAAAAAGTGCAATGCATTTGAAAAATGGCTCATTTTGATCGATTTTGCCTCGACTCATCATTTTATCAAAAACTTACTTCAAAACTTTGGTATTCAGTTTTTTCTCACTTTTATTGGTTTTTAGTCAAAATTCTATCTATCATCCATACATGTGACAAAGGAAAAGAATTGAAAAAAATTTGAATGGTTTTCGAGACTTCTTTGATAGAAAAATCAAATTCTTTGATGGAAAGATAAAAAATCAAAGAGTTCCTCTCCTCATAAATAGGGGAACAGACGTTACAAGTTTCAAAATGGTGAGAAGGAGAATCTCAGGGATGCGAACCCATGGAACTTGAGGTGCAGCAATGATGAAACAGATTGTGTGAAATTGTTCATCACAAATAAAAATACACATACATAAAAAATTTCACAGAGCATGGCCAGAACTGTAGAAAAGCTCTAAAAAATCAAAGTAAAATGAGAGCACTGAGATTATATTTTTGAGCAGAAGAAACAAAACAAACAAAACATATGCAGATGAACTAAAATGTCAGCAAGGTGGACTTGGTTGCTGGTCTAACAACAGGCAGTGTGTGAACCAGAACCTGAATGTGATTGGCAAGGAGGTGGTGGAGCATCTTCATCAGATTGAATGTTGGCATCACATATGACATTAGGATGGTTAGGAGGTATAGAATTGCAAGGTAAAGGCATAGGAGGTAAATCAGAAACGGAAGTAATTGAGAACAGATAGGGAATTGTGCCTGAAGATGCTTTAGGATAGATTGTTCTGGAAGTTGAGGTGAAGCTACACATTCAGCAGGGGCCTGAGGTTGTGGGAAACACTGAGGTGTGACTCAAGAAGGATGAGGTTCATACTGTTGAGCAGGTGTGGGCTTAGGTTTAGATTTAGCTTTAGCCTTAGCAGCCTTGGCGCCCTTAGTAGCAGCAGGAGAATATTTTAAAGTTATCTTATGGGATTTTCCAGATTGGTCCTGAGTATCTATTTTCTGCTTTAATTATTTATGGAAATAGTGAAGGACATCTGCAAGGGGTTTACCATTTATGTTTATCATTAATCAGAGACAGATTTGGACCTGGATTGGACCTGAACTAAAGCATCAGTGAGTGTAGGTGCAGGTTTTGTGATTACGTTTGCTGCAGTCACCTTAAGAATTCAAAAAGGTTTTGTATGCTTATCTGGCAAGGATTGTTGAGGTGCAGTAGTTGAAGGTTGATCCTGAGCTTGAACCTGAGGTTGTAGCTCAGTCTGAAGTTGATTAGTAGCAGGAACTGGGACAGTTAGAGAATTAAAAATGTTCTTTTGAACTATCATTGGTAGATCTGTGGTTAGATCTTCAGTGGTAGGTGGTTTTCTGAAAATGGATTGGTACAGAAAGTGAAGGCCAGGGGAAAGGAGATGGCATAATTCTCGTCGCGATGGCATAATTCTCGTCAGGACATGCAGACAGGTGGTAAAGGTAGGTTAGTCCCCTTCATGATCTGATAGGCAATGCCATACAGATCTAGATCAATGGTTATACTTTCATCGAGGTAACTCACCAAAGGGGCCATTGGTACCAGAGATGGTTGCTGAGGTTGAACAGGAAGTGTCATGGAAAGTAAAGGGGATGGCAAGGTAGTGGTAACAGAAGTTGAAATATGAGGAGTGATGACCATTGATTGGGGTGGTGGCTCAGACAAAATGGTGGTAGGTTCCATTGATGAAATGACTGGATAATTGATGGTACCTGAGATTCAGTTTGTCAAGGCTGTGGCTCTGTCTGAGATTCCTCAGCTTCCACAACCCTTATAGTAAGATTTAAAAGTCCCATCTCTCCTTTGGTTAAAGGACGAGATGGTGCATCGACCATAACAGAAAGTAGTTGAAATTGAAGATCAGCATCAGTCATAATGACAGCAATCAAAGGCTCTTCCCAGGTGAGTGCTGACTGGGTGTTGGTTTTTACTTGAGTCAAAAGTTGGTTATCATCAGATGGTGAGCTTGAAGGTAAATTAAAATTGATAGTAACAGAAGGTGGAGTCAAAATCGAGTAAAAAGGGAGAGTGCATATATGCTTAGAAGTTTAGGAGAAATAATAATCAGGGTTGTCTGCATATGGGGGGTCATGGTCTAGCAGATTTGATTCATCTAAAGCCATATTTACTGTGTATTGTATAATGGGACATAAAATGAAATGATTAGTAATGTGAGTTATGGATTCATGCCCAAGTTTAGGATCAACTCGTGGCAAGGTGACCTCAAAAGTTATGATGGGGTGTTTAGGGTGGTCATCTACTTTATTCCAGCATTGGAAGGTAAATAACTAAGATTATCAGACATATCACTGATGGCATTGTGAATTGTCTCTTCCACATCTTCGTATTCCTCCAGTGAGCATGATGAAGTCAACAGAGCAGGTAAAGGCATATTAGTTGTAAAGGTATTAAGAGCATTAATATTTTCAGGTTTCAGATGATGAAGATAAGATTGAGGAGATATTGATAACCTTTCTTGTAGTGGCTGCCATGATTGGTTGATTCGATGCCATTCGAGTAGTGAAGGACTGGTTCAGAAGTAAAAATGGAATCATCAATGAAGTTGTGGAAAACCTGTTGAAAATATTGAATGGACATAGGTGTGTCCAAGGCATGATGGAGGTGTGCGGAGGAGCAGGTGGAAAAGCAGATCATTGAAGTGCTCTCAAAGAAGATGCACCATAAGTCAATGCCGTGGGACCCATTGGTTGACCATGGTTAGGATGTGTGGTTTGTGTGAAAAGATTGGTTGAAATTGAAGATTCCCTACCAGTAGTGATGACAGATGAGGTGTTGTTGGTAGGAATTCCGAGGACAGCATGGGATTATTGAGAATGTTTTTGCCAGTAGGTAACATATTGTCATGGTCAATCCCATAACTGATAAGAGCCCTAGCAATATTATCAATAATGTGAGGCTCAAACAGATCGGGGGGAAAGAGTTGAGCTGCGCAGAAAATTTCATCTGGGAAACCATAGTGACCTAAAGCAAGGTACAAGAGAGTTGGGTAAAAAGCCTCTAAAGCTGCATACATTAGCTTCTCTCTGGACAGTTTATGTTTAGGAGGGGTCATGTAGTATGTGGGGTTTTTTGAAATGTCATGATTAATACAGATGGTGTGCCAAGCCCACATGCAGGTTATGCATGCTTTTAGGGTGCATCATTATGGAGAAAAACTGATAAGCCAGGCTTTTTCGAATAGATCAGTTTCTTTTTTAATTCCTTTCACGAAATGAAAAATATCAACCATAGGTATCTTTGGGATAGCAGTAGGTTCAACCTTTTGATTTGCAGTGCAGAATTTAGGTCCAACTAAGGAATACAGGGTATGCCAGTCATTGTCGGCATCAAAAGTTGTGACAATGGTTGTTTAAAAAATGCTATCCAATTGCTTCCCATCGCCACAAGAGCTTCGAAAACAAAAGCTCAGCCATCAGCGTAGGCGAGTTGAAGATAGCAAGGTAGAGTTTTAGTTTCAGTATTCAAGGGAATAAAGGGAGAATGTTCAAGGTTTGCAGGTCTGATGTGGTTACTGATTCCGTGTCAAAGTCAATCAGAGTGTATCCATGAAAATTTGGCATTTGCACTGTAGCCAAGGTAGAGTGCAGGTTACCAGGAAGTACAAACTCTTGCCAGGGAATGAAACTAGGAGGATTCCGGAACAGTAACATATACCACTGCTCCAGTTCTCTTACCCGAATGAGGCTTTTGATGTTGAACTCTAAAAATACAAACTTAAGTAAATCTACTAATAAGTAGAATATCACCGAGAGCAGGTACTTGGGAGAAGATACTTAGACAGATATAGAAGTTGAAAAATATTGTTTTGACCAAAAGTATAAGGAAATAAGGAAATAGTTCTTGAATTTTTTGGAAGAGTAATTATTTGAGAGTGTGATTATGGGAATGTTTTGAACTTTGGAAAATTATTTGTATTTTTGTGGCCAGAAATTTGAAAGTTTGGAGTTTTTAAAAATTTTAGTAATTTTCGTTTGAAATTTAAAAATTTCAGAACAGATGGCTTTCTCAAATATGAACTTGAGCACGACCTCCACCACCAAAGTTAACTTTTGATTAACTTCATAAGTTGTCTCCAGCCTCAGCATCCAAAATTGAGGGAGCTAGGCCAAGGCATAACGATTGATCAGATCAGTGGAAACTTACCACTGGAAGTCTTGTTGGCTCTAAGGCAGTGGGAAGATGAGCACAGTGGGAAACTCAATCCAGAAAGATCAAGAAGAAGAAACATGCACATAAAAGCTGATAAAAATGCACGCAACTTACCATCCATAAAAAATAAAACGTCATTTTGACATCCGAAACTTTGGCCCGAGCGGCATACAGCTCCTGGGCATTGATGTGAATGCTAAATATTGGCAGCAGCAGATAATCAGAAGTGGAGGTGGGGGCCAGAAAACTATGGTAATGGCAGGTTGTGATATCAAAATCTTATCTCAATATTTTTTGAAACCAAAAGCCAAGGAAAAAAATTTTCTAAGCTAAAGAAAGAAAAGAAAGTAAAGCAATTGCAAAATTTCAAAACAAAAGCAAGCATCATGCATGAGAGTAAATCCTGAGGGTGTCTTCCAAGGTCTGCTCTCAGAGGTTTGAGGGTAAGTGTCAGGTGAAAATCAAGCTGATTGACCACTCGCACTCCAGAATGTATAGCTATGGTTAAGTCCCACTCGTAGTTTCATAAGGTATATGTAGGGTGTTACATCAATAATGCAGTTATGAAGGGACATGTATATACATCATGTTTAGCATGTACAATATACAACTTTATATGTAAGAATTTAGTAAGCAGAGGGATGACAGATGGGGACAACTGAGACTACATTTGAGGAAGTAGTCCGAGCCATAATAAATTTGGTTGTTGGGTGGACAATATATACACATACAATATATTGCTGAAGTGAGGTGCCAAAATGATAAATTTTTAGAGCTTTTGGTAAACATGTGGAAAATAAGTATGTATAGAAAAGTTAATTATTAGGGGTTGCAGGTGGCTGTGGAGAACCACCAGCTTTGGCTAAAAATACATCATTAGCAGGTCCTAGAATATAATTTTTTTATCAAGACGTGGACACAATCTGAGGTCTACCTGAGGAATCTAGGCTCAAGAGTAGAGATATTGGTGATAATATAGGGTCCCATATAGTCCGGTTGTATTTTATCACCCTTTCAGCATTAAACAGTAACACAAGATCATTCATTTACTGCAATCTTGCAATGTTTGGCTTTCTTATCATAATAAGATTTGCTGGTGGTTGCAGCTTGTTCTAGGTTTTTGCTAACATTTTTGTAAGATTCAGATGAGACTGTGTGAGTATGTTTTGATAAGCATCATAGTTCACAGGTAAAGTCAAACATATCATGCATTTCTAATCAAAAGTGATCCAAGGCTTGGGACCTCTCAACAGTTTGGAAGGAAAATGAGCAGTAGAAGTGTGAGGAGTAGCATTATATGTGAAAACTGTATAGAATAGGTAATGTTCCCAATTATTGGGGTCTTACCTTCTTAGCTGAGAAATTAATGTTTCATTGAATCTGTCAACCATCCCATTGCACTGAGGATGATGAGCAGTAGTTTGAACCTTTCTAGTTTTCAGTAGCTCACAAACATCTTGCATAAGTTTTGAGGTAAAACAACAGCCTTGTTCAGAAAGCAGAAATTGAAGACTTCCATGTTGAAGAATGACATTGTTGACAAAACATTCCACAATAATAGACGCCTTCTGATTAGGGATCAGGTGAGCACTTACCCACTTAGTGAAGTAGTCTTGGAAAACGTGTGAAATTGGTGAATTTTTGGTGGTGGTAAACATGAAGAAATAAATAAAAAAATAAAATAATTAATGGAGATAGAAGGAGGCTCGAAATTCAATGTGGAAAAGGGTAAGAATAATAATAATAATCAATGGATAAGGCTAATAAATAAATTGAAGAAACGAAATAGAATAAAAAAAGTAATGATGAATAATGGGAGAATTTGTCCCCTGGGTGAAAGAAAATGTGACTAGTGCAGAAAAGAAAGAATAGTGAGGAAAGAAAGTTGTGGTGGTAGTGGAGTGGGTTCATAGGTTTAACATCTCATGGAGGGATAAAAGAAGAACTTTGGAGATCACCAGATGCTAAGTTCTTAGGCCATGGTGACCCCGGGGACCCATCACTACTACGTAGTGACGCCTAAGGCCAGCTTCTCCTTTGAGTTGCTGGGGACCCCTAAAAATGGTCAGAAGTAAGTTGGAGGAAAATTGAAAAGATAGGAAGAATGGGTGCTAGTCACATTTTGTTGGTAAGTGGAGAATTTAAATAATGGATAACCTGGGGACCTACCATAAGAACCTTAAACTGATATGTTTGGGTGGGAAAATATGAAATTTTAACATCCATAGACGAGGGAAAATATGCGTTTAGAGCCAAAAAAAAAATATATATATATAGGTAATAAACTTTCAAGAATATGTGGAAAAGTGAGTTTCTAAATACCAAAAATGAAAGCAAATATCAAAATATAACAAGAATTCTTTACACTGATGTCCAATGTCACTCAATGGAAAGTAATATGGTAATGTTCAACCCTGCCAGTTGGCACAAAATTTGATGCAAATTTGATTTGACACAACATGATGGCATCAAGGTCCGCCGCCTAATATTTTTGATTTCCAAAACAATTTCTAGGACAAGACAGTCAAGAGTTCAACAACTGTTTAAAAAATTGTCCGGTTTGCCATAACAAAAATTTCGGCTCAATCCTGTCACTTCGTAAAACTTGGTGGATGATTTGGCTCGTGAACTAGGAATGCAACCTGTGCTGATTGAGGGAGGAGAACTGAAAAAAATGGCGGATTGCATCAGGTACAAATAATATTCATAAATGAATGAATGCACTAGTCCAAATATTCAAATACCTCGAAGAAAAATGAATCCAGCCAAATTTTTAAAATTTGCACAAGTTAAAAGAATTTGACCTCGATGGTTTACATAAATCACTTGTCACAAAACACATGACAATGCATAATGACAAAGGAGGAATGGGAGTGACACTAAAATAGGAGGATTCAGAATTCTGAGGTTTTGAAGGTGAAATTTGGTGTGAATTGAGAATTTAAAAGAAAAAAATTTTCAGTGCTACTGCATGATTCACAAATAACACATAAATACGTGAGTTGAGCATTACATGACTGAGATGAGGAGGGGTGGCGCAAAAAAAATTGACACAAACTGAGAACAGGCGGAAATTGGACATAAAGTTTCCAAAAACAATAAATCTGGAGAACCAGATGAGGTCTTATACAAATGAGAAATTTTGATGCAAAAATTATCGCAAATATGCAAGCCAAATTTTGGATGGACGGAGAAAATAAAAGAAAATTTACAGGCTACAATAAAGATGGAAAACGTTTAATGTATGGCCTTAGTCTACAGATAGCAACTATGTGGGAATTCAAAACATTGTTTACATCTGTGATAGTTATAATGTTCTTGTTTTGCTTATCAATTGAGGGTTACAATAAAGAGACCACTCCAAAAGAAATGCATTTTGCTTTTTTGTGTCTCACACCTCAACAAGACTAAATCTCCTACTACATAATTTTTTTCTTTTGCTTTGAGGTTGAATCAGGCTTTTGACTTTTCTTCAGATGCTCCTAACTCTACTTGAACGTCTTTGTGAACAGCTATGAGATTTTCGTAAAGAAGATATTTGTAAGAATCTTAATTGCACACAAGTAGTCCATTTGCAGCTATGGTAGCATCAAGTTTTAGGCGAGGCTCACTGCCAAATAAAAGGCTGTGGGGTGAATGTTTGGTGGACTTGTGTGGAGTGGCACGGTAGGCAAATAAGGCTAAGACAAGGAATTTTGGCCATTCTTGGGTGTTGTTGTAGGCCAATTTGGGAAGTCAATTGATCGAGGTGGGGTTAAGCCGTCCATAATTCTATTGCCTTGAGGATGGTAAGCAGTCATTTGAATTTTCTTGACCTTCAAAAGATCTGAAACATCATTTAACAATTGGGAGATGTACCCAGAATAGCAGTCCCTAAGGAGTTGGGATGGGGTACCATATCTGCACACAATTAATCTTACAAATGCATCAACAATGCTGGCTGCAGATGTGTCGGGTATCAAAGCTGATTCAACGTGTTTTGTAAAATAGTCTTAAAAGACTATGATGTAGGGCATTTTTTCAGATACATTGAAGATGTTGACAATGTCTGTTGCCACAATATCAAAATGACCTGTTGGCTGAATGGGGCACAAAGGTGGAGGTGGCTGTGAGTCCATCATCATTCGTTGGCAAATGTCACAGGATTTTATCCAATTCCGAATATCTTGCTCCATCTTAGGCCACCAAAAGTGATTTCTGACCTAGAGTATGATTTTGTTTATACCCTGGTGATCCAAGAGGTTAGCACCATGAAAATGATGTAAAACGAGTTTATGCAATCATTGAGGAATGATGAGCTGGTCAGGTTCACCTTTGAACCATTCCTTGTACATGACACCCAATAATGAATAAAAACCTCTTACCTCTTTATCAATTTTCTGGCTGGTCCTTTCCAAGGTGGGGTCGTTCTTTTGGCCATCAATTACTTGTTCTTGAGTGAATGGATAGCCTGTACTTTGATCTGGCAAGTTGGCAGGGTCGACGATTGGATGGTCTTGAGCAAGGCCAGGCTGGCCTGATGGTTCTGCAACCATTTTTTGCCTAGCTTGAGCCCTAGTTTCAACAGCCTCGATATTGGGTGGTTTAGAGTTTCGATCTTTTGTGCTTGGTGTAGTGTTGGAAATGGGATTTGTTTGATCTTCATCTTTTCGGCTCAGAAAGTCTGCAAGAGCATTCTCCCTCCTGGGAACATATTCAACTTCATAATTAAACGAGTTAATAAAAATAGACCATTTTTGTATGTGAAGATTCTTTTGAACTAAGGAATTTAAACATACCCAGAAGTGGCTTATGGTCTGTGTGAATAATTACCTTCGAACCAAATAGGTAATGGCAATACATTTGAAAACGGTAAACTATGGCTAAACATTCTCTTTCCATGGTCGAGTATCTGGTTTCAGGTTTTGTCAATTTTCAGCTGGTGTAGGCGATTGTCTATTTGTCTGAATCATTTTCTTGGTAAACTACTGCTCCTATTGCTGTTAGCTAGCATCTGTTTGGATCACCAATTTGGATTTTGAGTCCTAGATTAGGTAACCTAAAAATGGTGCTGATGTCAAGGCTGCCCTAATAGACTTAAAAGATTCAAGTTGTTTTTCAGTTATTTCCCATTTGACATCTTTTCCCAAAAGTTTAAATAAAAGATCAGCGAGTTGAACGAGATTTCTGATAATCATCAATTCCATCTCGCTGAGTCGTAGGGTTTTCTTGTTTTGTGGAAAATCGAATTTGGCTATGGCTTTGATTTTTTTCAGGTCTGGGCGGATTTCTTCTGTGTTCAATATGTGACCTAAAAAACTTATTTTTTTGGCAAAAACTCACATTTTTCAGGTTTGAGACTCAAATTTGCTGCTTTAAGGCAATCAAAAATAACTTGAAGATTTTGTAGATGTTGTTCAAATGGCTCTGAAAAACAATAATATCATCAATACAGACAAGACAGATTTCGAAAATTTAAGGATGCAAGACATGTTCCATGAGTCTCTGGAACTCGGCAGGCGCGTTTTTCAATCCAAATGGCATGACTTTGAATTGGTACAGGTCATCTTGTGAGATGAATGCTGTCTTCTTTCCGAAATTTGGTGCCATGTTTACTTGCCAGTAGCTACTTTTCAAATCAAGTGTTGAGAAAAATCTGGCCCCTAGCTGTCCAAATAATCCTCCATCCTTGGGAGAGGATAATGTCCTCTTTTGTCACATCATTGATTCTGTGGAAGTCGATGACTGGTCTTCAAGAACCATCTTTTTTGGAAACTAACAACAGAGGTGTAGCCCATGGAGAATGACTGGGCTCCGTCACATCTTTGTCCAACATGTCTTGAATGTAAGCTCAAACAATATGTCTTTGTTGGATGGTTCCTCGATAATAATGCTTTGCAACAGGCGTAGCATCTCCAGCATCAATGTGGTGTTGAACGAGGTATGTTATGGTAGGAGGATCACCTTCCAAACTAAATAGGGCAGGATTGGATATCAAAATCTTCTCCATTTCACATTGTTGCTCGGGTGTCAAAGTTGATTTCTGAACCGTGTTGGAAATTTGTTGCTTGAACTTGCTGACCATAAAGTTAAGGTTGGTTTGTTTGTTCAAAGATATGGTCGAATCAGCAGGCTTTTCTTCTAGGAATATGGCAATTTTTACAATAACTTAATTTTTCTTCACCTTGATTGCATTATTGGTGGAATTCATGATGACCAGTGGAAATTGATGTGAAGTGGGATTGACAATTTCAGGTTCAATGGCGATTTTACAAATTTCATCCATGCCTGTGACCATGCAGGCTTCGGGTAAACATTGGTGCACGCCTGGCGAAACCTTACCAACAATAAGTTGGTCAGTAAATGGCTGAACTTTGCAGTCTTTAGTTGCCACAACAGGATAATCATTCTGCCTGATTTCATGGAATTTTGAGGTCGCTGATTGTGAATATTTTATGTCAGGGTCATTGCAGTTTGGTATAGATGGCAAGGGCATAGACTACTCTGATTCTTGAGTCATCTTGGATGTCCATTCTGGCAAGATAGTTGGCGATTTGTACCATTTGATTCAAAAGTTGAAAATAGCTCCCAGGTGCTCATGGGCCACAAAATCAGTACCAAATATGGTGGCAGGTTTTTGAGTTTCAAGGATGGTAAAATTAATACTATGCACACCCAAATTACTCAAACTTACATAAAAATTTACTGGGCCATATGTGGTGACAGTTTGTCCATTTGCGACAGTGACAATGCCAGCTCGAGGAAGGGTGGGGATTGGGGTACTGGTGATTCGCTGAAATACATCACATCCCATAACTGATGTGATTGCTCCAGTGTCGAGCAAGGCCATTCTGGTCCAATCTTCGATTTGGGCCTCAACTTTATAGGCTCATGTCCCGTGATATTTCTCAGAAAATTTGGTTTCTTGCATCATAAGGGATTGATAATATCCAGCAGAAATTGTCTCTGGCACTACCTGTTTTTGCTCGAGGGATAGGCAATTTGATCCCTGAAAAATACAATTATTTTCAAAATTACTTTTTGGGATTAAATCAGTTGATGATCGACACAAATCGTCCATTGGGATTTGATGGAATAAAATTGTTTCATTGTGATCTACTTGTTGACGGCTTGACCATTGATGCCTGTGGAGGATGTTGTTTGATGACTTGATCCATCTCGGCATATTTTATTGCTAATTGTTGGTTTCTTATTTGAGCTCAATGAACTAATAGGTGGGGGTGCAAAAGATGCATTAGGATAGTTGGAATTGGCAGATTAATGATTTTGAATTTGATTTTGCTTACCTGGTGATTGATTTTCAAATACATGACTTTGTGGAACATAGCCACCATTATTCGAAATTTGTTTTGAATTTGGTGGTCCCTATGGAGGCTGAAAATTGCTCCCCATCCCACCATGAGCTGACCATGGGCTGGAAAATTGTGGTTGCTGTGGCCTTCGAGCGTGGTACAAATTTTGAGGAGTGTTCAAGTAGAAAATTGAAGTGTCAACACCTGGATTTTGGGCATTATATTATCTCAATTTGATTCATCACTCTGTGGAATGCTCAAACATACAATGAAAACCACAATATAACTTACTCCTGTCCACAGGTGGTTGAGATATGGCTGGGCTCAGTGGTCTCAAATTGTTCTTCAATTGGTCAAATTTCTCTTCCAGTTTGGACATGTAGGACAATATGGTGATTGTTGGGTCAATCGAGGATTGATTTCGACTTGGATTACTGACGCCCTCCATTAATTGTTACTGAAACACCCACAATTTTGGTTGAAATTGCCTCTACTCCTAGGAAAACAGTTATCAAAATTGCACCTGTAATTATTAACTCAATTTCTGCTAAAAGGATTTAGCTGGTGCTGCTGTTGGTCACTTGCAGACCTCACATGTTCAATTGGCTACCACTTGGCAGCTTCGTCAATAGCTATGGGGTTGTGGCCTCGTAATTCGGCTTGAATCAATTCAGATTGATTGACTTAGATTGAACTTAGAAGAAACGATCTTAGATTGAACTTAGAAGAAACGATCCACAATCAATCTGAATTGATTGTGGATCGTTTCTTCTAAGTTGTGGCAAAATAGGGCTAATTCAGTGATGGTTGTAAACAAATAAATTTTCTTTTCAAGTTCTTTCTGAACTCTGCTTGGTGCTCGATCATAAAAATTTTCGATCATTAGTCTATCACATTCATGTTCAGGTTTGTCATGAAACAAAATAGGGAACATAAGAATTTAAATGTTGAAAGAATTCTGTGGTGGTTTTCCCTGTGGCTCCTAACAAGGTTTGCCACAGCCTCCACAACTCCCCGGGCTCCTGGGGGTGCTAAGAATTGAAGCATAGTTCGTTTTACCTGATCATAGTCAGTTTTATCCCCAATCAAATAGAGGGTTGATTGGCGATAAAACTGACTATGATCATCACTTGTAAATCTGTGGAGTGCATTGATTTTGACTCAATCTGACAAGTCTGGCAGGGATCTAAACTCTCTTTCTAACCTAACAAAAAACTCCATTACCTGTTTGGGTTTGATACCTTGGTATAGCTTGCTGACATCCATGTTTTCTTTGATTGTATCGATTTGCTCTTTTTTATCTTTAAGGAGAGATCATCAGCTTGGTGTCCAATTTTAATCTTTGTAGTAGTCATGGGGATGAGGCAAAGGATGTCTGTAGGGCGGATTTCCTCCATCACACCTTTGCTCTATTTCTCTACGTTTGGTTTGCTGTATTCCAATTGGTCCCGGGTTCATGTAATGGCTCAATGTTGGGAAATTGCCTGTTTCGACATCAGCAACAGGATTTCGCAAATTGGTCACTTCAGTCGTCAATCACTGCATCTGTTCCATCATCAACATTTGGGCAGGGAAGGTCACAGAAAGAGATGAATCAGACATTGCTGACATCAATGGTGGCTGAATTTCTTGTTGCAACGTGGTTGGTGGAACTGTTGCTGACATGGCGATTGAATTTGTTGTCGGTTGTGTAGGGTCAACTGCAAAGGCATCACTGAAAATATTGTCATCCATTTGTTGTTGTTTTGAGCCCTGCAATTTAGGCATTTTCAATTTGACTGGTGGTAGTCCAAGCAATTTTCTATAATAGCTGGGCTCATCTCATCCAAGCAATGGACGTTTTGAATCAAATATGAAAGAAACAAAAAATAGACAAAAAACAATAAAAATCAATAAACAAACTCAACACAATTACCACAAACTGGTACAGTCACCAGTGTGAAATTGGTGAATATTTGATGATGGTAAACATGAAGAAATAAATGAAGAAATAAAATAATTAATGTAGATGGTACGAGGCTCGAAATTCAATGTGGAAACAGGTAAGAATAATAATAATAATCAATGTATAAGGCTAATAAATAAATAGAAAAAATGGAATAGAATAAAAAATGTAATGATGAATAATGGAAGAATTTGTGCCTGGTTGGCCAGGTGAGACACTTTTCTTTATAAGCTTTATTCTGTTGGTGAAAAATGTTGCATAAAAAGACGAGCAAAAAACAGACTGACTAAATTTGCCAAAAAGAACACATGATGACAAAAAACACAAAATGAATGGTTATGTAAATTTTACAAGTGCGAACAAAATTATAAAGAGATGTATATGAACAAACATCAAAAAAGAATGGCCGTTTTGGGGAGATTTTACTGTAGGTGAAATTGATGGAAAGAGTGATAGTATCAGTTTAGCTAACAAGTTGTATCTAACATACATAAGATCTATAATCACCTACAGGAGAAATATTGACAATATCAGTTGTGACAATCTCAAATGAGTATGTCCGTTTGATAGGTATCAGAGTTCCTGGAGTAGCTAATTTAGCAGTGGTTAGCTGACAGATTTTTTCAAGTTTTTATTCAAGTTCTCATGGCATCTTCCTTTCTGGGCCACCAGAAAATAGAAATGGAGTTTTATGTCATCAAGGGTACGGTTATGCCCTTGATGGTTCATAATTTCAGCAAGATGGAGTTGATGAAGGACAGTATGGACATGTTTTGCTGGAACTACAAGTTGCCTCCATTCCTTAGACTTTCAGTATAGTATACCATCTTCAATAAAAAACAAGTCGGGGACACAAAAGGATTAACAGCTGTGTGAACACTAATAATTTTGACTAATACAGGATCATGATTTTGCAGTCGACTGATTTCAACTGGTGCAGCAATAGAAGGTGATTCTACTGCCAGCAACTGAAAATCATCTTTCAACAAAAATTGAGGGTGAGATACAGTCATACATGTAGCAGGGCCCTGAGGTCTAGTGGGGGTTGCGTGACTTTTTTGGGGTTGGGGGTCAGTAATTCTCAAAATTTTAGCAGTAGGGGTCTCTTAAGGAAAAAAAAAAGATTTTTTCAAGAAAAGGTCTGAAAAATAGTTCAAAAAATAGTGATTTCTTCCCTCAAAAGACTGAACAAGTGTATTCATAGCACGAAGTGCCATAAAAATTCAAATTTTTTTCCATTTTTTGTTCAAAAATCAACATTTTTCATTTAAAAAACTGACATTTTTGAGTATTTTTCTGATCAAAAGTATAGGGGTCCTTACAGCTACCGTACATACCTCAATTGAAGGGGGGAGTGGGGGGCCCCAACTTCGCCAACCATATACCCACCCCCCCCAGTTTGGAAAAAATTGGCAAAAAAGTGTATGTTTTTGACCTTTTTTGGGAAAAATTTTGACTTTTTTCATCTCCCTGCCCCAAAATTTCGGATTCCCCCCCCCCCAACTGGTGGCACCTCTTACAGGTATGCTACCATATGGCAAGCCATTGGATTGGAAAATCCTGGGAGGATGGTCGCCCAACTGCTAACCATATGGTCAACAATTTCTGGGGGGTTCCCATAGCACTTCCCCCCTATTATATGTATGGATACAGTAGTTTGAGGGTTTTCTGAAGTTTTAGCCATAGGGCAGATAACTGCATCTACCATAGGTGGTGCGATAGCATCAACCTATAATATACATAAACTAGTTGGAAAAATTCACTTTGGATGTATTGGATTTTCATTTTTTCTCAAAAAAAAAGTTTTCATGTCTGTGAGAAAGTACATTCTGCAGCATCATGCATTTTGTCTTTCCCCTGGCATCATCAACTACAGTAAAATTTCTCTATATGAAAATAATGTGCGCATGACTACAAATGTAAAGAAATGGTAAAGCAATAGGATTCTAACTCCCAACTGATTCAAAACTCCCGCCTGTCACACTAGCTAAAAAATTGTGAGGAAGGCATATTATAGTCATTTTCAGAACTCTAACCAAACCTGAGATTGGTTGCACTAACCCAACATGAAGATAATCTCAATATCAGGATTAAATTGATGATCCTGAGTTTGAGCTAATTGCAATGTCCAAATTATTTTCTTCCAGTGCACAAACAATACTCACTTCAGGATTACTGAGATTTAAGTTTGAGTTTGAGAATTGCAGACATTTTCATATTTATTTGCTTTGGACATAAGAAAATTATGCAAAATTGTTAGTGCAACCTGACAGCTCAAGTTGGGGATAATCTCAACATTGAGCTCCTTATAATCCTGATGACATTCAATTTATAACAAACTTGAGATCAAACTGTGTCGCCTTTTTGTTCGAAATTATCTTGAGCTTGAGTTTAGACCCCTTTAGTGCAACTGGGCCTTGGTTGGAAAGTGTGTTGATGCACTCAGCTGCAGAATATACTTACAGACATGGAAAATTTTTTTGAGAAAGAATGAAAATCCAATATAATGGAAGTGAATTTTTCCAACTTTTACCCCAATTCTCAAAAATCTAGTCCACTTCTTTTTCTAGCTTGGCAGCTATCCAAGCAAGTATATTTTTCTTTTTCAGCCCCATTGGGGCATTTTCTAATAAACTAGTCCACCTTTTTTTAGTAGGCTCCAGTCATGCATGAAAACCTTCGTAGAAGCACATTGAAGTTTTAATTTTGGTCATCTTCACATCAAAGAAATAATAAAAAGCTATCTTGAAGCTACAAATTCTCACTTTCAGTAATAGTAAAAGATGTGTAAACTGCATAAAACTGGAAACATGTTGTAAACAGCATGTAAAGTAACCATTTCCATTGAGTTTTCATGATCAAGAACTGCTCAACACAAAACAACTGCAGAAAAACCTTTGTTCACACACAGAACAATTTTTTGTGTGAAGTGACTGTACCCATTGAATTTCCCATGATCAGAAACCTTTTCCTCTGAAAATAGCAGAAACACATTTGCTTACACTCAATATAATTTTGTGTGTAAAGTGATCACATTCATTAAATTCCCCATGGTTGAAAATCCCTTCTTCAAAAAATCATGAAAACACACTTGTTTACACACTGGATCTTTTTTTGTGTAAAGTGACAGCATTCACTGAATTCCCTATGGTCCAAAACTTGTTGCCCCATATTATCTTGAAAATATGCTTGTTTACATTCCAAATAATTTTTCGTGTGGAATGACTGTGTCCATCAAATTCTTAATGGTCATGACTGCAAAAACATGACCACAAATCCAGTGCTGAGAATAAAGTTGAATTTTTACCATAGCAGAAGCGACAATGAAAATAAGTTTGGCAAGTTCAAAGACTACTAAATTGTTGCAGGCCACAACTGTGGAAGTGTTGGTTTGAACAGGTCAATCAGAAAATTCAGCTTTAATCTCTTCGATTTGATCATCACTTTCAGATATTGATATTCTTGAGATTGGTTGTGAATTGGAATTTCTTCCATAATAGGTCCTTCTAAACTGGTAAGAGTGGAAATGATTTCAGGTGAGTTAGGGAGATGTCTAGGAATTACGGTAAGATGTTGCTGTTCATTGGCTGTCTCAACGTATCCTTGCTTAATGTTCAGAATAGCTTGGACATCAGGACGAGCAAGAAAGTCTATGCCCAATGATACACTGGCCCCAGTGTCATCATCTAGAATGACACATTTGACAAGATGTTGACCAAAGTCTGATTCCATTGTATACAGGACTGGACCATGGGTTTTAACCACTGTTCCATCTGGGACAGGTATATGTCCACAGACCGGTAGAGGGATATCTATCTCTTCAAAAGCGCTTTTGACTAAACCAGGTGATAATACAGAACACTGTGCACTGGTATTGATGAGTGCACTTGCAGTGATACGTCCAATTTTGATGAGAATCTGAAAGTCATTAGTAGGCAGATAGTTTTTTACATAGTCACCAAAGACAGGAGTACATTTTCCAATGCGGCATATTGCTGGGTATCTAATGGTTTTGATCATTTTTTACAAAATTTTTACAAAAAATTTTGTTCTGGGACACATTTTTATGTATTTAGGAGACATGTCTTGATGATCTCATGCTTAAGCATTCAGAAGACGTTTTTACTGTTTCAGGAAATTTTTTTTACAAAAAAAATCGTGTCCTGAAAGTGATGCTTAAGCATAAGGGATCATCAAAAAACATGTCCTGAGTATGTAAAAAAATGTCCAAAAAAAATTTTGTAAAAATTTTTTAAAAAATGAGTAAAACTGTTCGATTGTTAGACTCTATGACTCTCAGGTGTTCAAGTTTTTTCGATGGAGACATTTCCATCATTCAATGATCCTCAGATGTTTTTTAAATTTTTTCAATAGAGACATTGCATCATAACTAACGTCCAAGTCAAGTCGGCTGAGACATACTTTGTCTACATTGAGGTCGATTTTTAACTTTTACAGCTTTGTGCCTACTTTCTACACCCCTCTGTATCACCGCACATGCTTAACAAAATTCAGATTGTATTACATCGGGGAGCATACTTTCTATACCCGCTGTATCACTCACTACCTGCTTAATGAAATTTGGATCATATTGCATTATCCACTATACTTGCTACACCCCCTGTATCACCCCCCAGAGTTAAGGCGGCAAACATTGATGTATATGTTTTGTACAGGTGTATCTTTTGTGTACCCCCTGCAGGGACTCATATAACTACTTTCAAAATCACATAAGTAGCTACCAGTTTAAATAATTTCACTAAAAGGGAAAAATTCCCTATTGGTGGAGGTCGAAGGGATGTCCCTAAATCCAGCTCCTGTACCAGTGCCCATGCCTATTGAACAGCTAGATTTTGTATTTGAAAAAAATTATTCCATGACCCATACAAATGATGGTAGGGGTTGCCATATCCGAATTTCTCAGGAGTTAAAGGTCATTGTAGTTCCAAGGATCAAAGTGAAGCTCAGAATTGTTGGACTGTTGCTCTATGGTACCATCTTCCCCTATCCTGGCTAGGTTATGCCCTTTAGGTACCTGGAGAACCTCAGGAGTCCAAAACACCACAAGAACTGAGCATCTGAACTTGGGGTGATCCTCTCCCCCACATGTTACAGTTTCCGTGCATTTTGATTCTGTTCATAGTTTCTATTGGATGAATTAATTTGCATGTTGGTAACTGATACATATCTTAGAGTATGATCATTTAATATGATGTGCAAGTACAACGTGAAGCATACCTTATGGTATGATCTCATGGCATGATGTGCAAGTACGATGTGATGCATACTTTACAGTATGATGACATGATGTGCAGGTACAGTTCATGTACTGCATTGTACCGGAAAGTTCTAGAACTTTCCACAATATTCTATAATAATCTTTTATATTCTACAAGGTTCTAGAACATTCTGTGATCTTCCGTGATAATATATAAGGTGTGTTTTGTACATTCATTCATTTATTTATTCTACTGTTTAATATTTTCATATTACATGTTGTATTAGTTAGCCTTATTAAACTTAGCTATTTATCACCTATTATTCCAGTTGGATATTTACCAATTATCCCAAGGCTAATCTATTTTCAAATTAGTCCAGTCATTTTTCAGGACACAACAGTAATATTGTTTCTAGGCTGAAAAAACTCTGGGCAGTTGGTAATGTAGTGCCCTGATCTACCACAGTGATAGCAAATCATGGTGCCATCAGGGGTTCTTCTTGAGTCTTGGGCGCGATTTTGGTTGTTATTTTGTCACAGGCCAGCATTTGCAAAGCCTCGAGTTGTTCCATGTGATTGGGCAAAATGCCATCAAATCTGATTCTGTGCTCTTTGGAAATTGTTACTAAAATTCGATCCTCAGTTTCCTTCTTGAAATCCTCCTCAAAAATTACCTCTAAAATTCAAACCTGAACCTTTATTGATGGGCACTTGATTAGTTATGCTTACTGCTCCTAATCTTTGGAAAACGTGACTGAACTCACTCATGGTATTAGAAAAAACTTGCATTGGTTGACTAGATACTCCAATATACTGTAACTCTGGGAATTTATGGTTTCTCAGCTTCTGAAACAGCATCCTCAAAACTTCCTGGTTCTGTATTCTGAACCCATCTTTGAATATTTGGTTGCAATCGGTTGATAAAATGGTTTTTAGTCATGATGTCAGCTTCTCCTTGGCCGTTCCAATGTGGATATGCTCTCTTGCCTAATGTCCTAACATCTTCAGCAAACACTGAAACTGCCTATCCTGGTAACTGGCTACGGGTTACTAATTGTTCATATTTGACATCAATCTGATGTTTGTCTGGAAAATGGTTGAGAAAAGCATGTGACCACTGATTCCAAGTTTGTGAAACAGGGTTTCGACCTTCTAATTCTGACAAGTAAATCAATGTGGGTCCTCACAAATAAGTTGACAACAATACAATTTTTCTACCTCAAGTTGTTGCTCCTCCCAATCAGTCCAGTTTATGTCACTTGAGTCTCCTGAAAATGGCATCAAATCTCATGAGTCTTGAATAATGGGTCTAATATCGAACATTTCACCTACTTGGGATAGAGTCTTATGTAAAAGTTCCTGTACTTCCTGCAAATTGGCTAAAGGATTTGCTCGGGCCATTTCTGGGTCAAAAATGCTATCTGCAATTTCTTCTTTCTTCACTATAGTCTGTTTTTTATAAAATGCTTCCAAATAGAAAAGTGACATAAATCAATACTGTCGTCAAAATCGTTTACATAAAGTTCTTACTGTAAAATTTTTCACTCGGAAAATTGCTAAAGGTCAGGTCAGTATGCTTACAAATTTCCAGTCCTACATGATATTTTGTTTGTCAGAAAATCGCGAAAATCTGAAATACTACTTGCTTTCCACTTTTATTATTTGGAAGCATTTTAAGAAAAACAGACCATAGATGAGCTAGTTTCTGTTTCTGATGGTGGAGCAATGCTAGATTTTTACCCCTTGTTTTTCTGGGTTCCCGAAAATTCTGAGTGGCATCAGCAACAATTGTGTCAAAAAGTGTTTGATGAGCCATTGTACAAAAACGGATCGAAGGGAAAGTCTTGCAGTCAGTTAAATTTCTATTTAGCAAACTCTACTGAAGACAGTAAATTTCTGGGTATCAAAGTTTCTGTAGTATGAAAAGTTGATCTTCCCTGCTTAAAATTTAATCGGTCATGTTGTTTCTTTTTCTTTTGATCTGAAGATTGACAAAATTCTGAGTCCTGGGCGTGCCTCTATGGGACCTCTGTGACAAAAACTGAACTGGATGGGCAGGTAGAAACTTTAATGTTACTCTGGGATATTGTAAATGCTAGGTTACACTGCTTATAAATCGTTTTGTGCTTCATTCTTGTTTTATGTTTCAGGTGCTGGCGACAAAGGTGAGGGCAACAGGAACAAATGACATCAACAATCAGGGGGAAAATGGAGAAATCGCTTTCTTAGCTCAAAATGTAGAGTCTCAAATGGATCTCAAGTCCTACTATGAATAATTAAAGATATATCTGTTTCGAATCATTTGAGGTTTACCTTATTAAATATTGTTAAAATGCAATGCCATAGGAAAAATTACTGACCAGAATGGCAGAAAAAAATGTGCCCAGTTTATTTTTGACCTAGTATATTTTTCCTAATATATTTTTACCCTAGTATGTATTGTTCAGTATGTTTCGTCCAGCATATTTTGTGTAGTATATTTTGCCACAGTTTATTTTGACCCTGTATATCCTGATTTATCTCAAAATGCGCTCTTGAAAAAAATGGGATCCACTTGAAAAGGAAGTCGAACATTGAAAAACTCACCTTGATTTTTTTGCAATGCGTCTTTAAAAAAGATTGTGCATCGTGTTTGAATGTAACGATTTTTTTCAAGTGGCCCTCCTCGTATTCCGTATAGACACAAGTGAGAACAGAGTCATCCAATTGAATTATTGAGTTACTGAACAAAAACTGTTATATATAAAACACACATTAATTCCATGGACCATCATATTTCAAATTTGAGAAACATGAAGGATAATGTCCGAAAATCTTCAGATTCATCCATATTTTCTGCTGAGCCGCAGGTTGTATATGGAGCTGAAAATTTTTGACAACACTCAACTACTACTTAGAAAATTTTTGAGTAAAAAATTCTACAGTAAAAGGTTCATGTAGAAAACTTTCGAGTCACTGCATATTTTGCGTCATTTTTCATATTAGAATTACGTATTTATTTGAATAAATGCCGCGGCATTTATTTTTTTTCAATGGTACATTTGGTGCCGTGTTTATTCAAGGGCGGCATTTATTTAATTTTTGAGTTTAGCACCACAAATTTTAATGAAATTTTTACTTTTTCAACAATAAATGCGTGTTACTTATTAACAAATTTTTATAAAAGCAGATGATAATGGTATAAATTAGGGAATTTCAACTGTTACAATTTCGTCATCTCAACTTAATTCTAACTCTTTCAAATATACTCATTTTTCCACTGATAATTCATCTTCTTCTTCTTCCTTTTCAAACGTTGGATCTTCGAGATTTAATGTAATAGACTGAATCCTCAAATAAATGCTGCCGCGGCATTTATTTAAGGGTGGCGTTTATTTCTTTTTTCGAACAAAAGTGTGGCGTTTATTCGAGGGTGATGTTTATTTAAGGGAGGCGTTTATTCAAATAAATATGGTATTTTATAAGCAACAGACTATAACATAACATACAGTAAATATGTATCTGACCAGAAATCGATTTTAAATGAATCCGCTTACTTATCTCTCATGGCTTTTACCCCTGGACCCCAGTCCGTCTCCATCCATCAATTTTTTTTGGGGCTGTGGGCGGTCCGTATAGGACCCTACGAAGCTACCCGCCAAATAGCAAGTAAATGTTGTAGTGTGTTTCCGCCGATTTTATATTATTTCGTAATTTTGTGTCTTGGAAAAATGCGCCCATGCACGTGCTGGACCACACGTAGGGGATCATTCCAAGATATTTCCTGTAGGTTCCAGCTTCGGTAGGTGTGCATGTGAGCTTTTATGATCATTATTATTCACTGCTCCCCGTGCCTTCAGTTTGTTTTACTTCTGGAAGGGAGTTTTCCATTGACCATGCCCATCGTTGGGTATTTTGTTAATGTACTATAGTTTGTTTTTTACAAAATGCTTCCAAAATAGAAAAGCGACACAAATCAGTATCGTCGCCAAAATCGTTTACAAAGAGCTGTTACTACTGTAAAATTTTTCATTCGAAAAATTGTTAAAGATTAAGTCAGTATGCTCACAAATTCCCGTTCCTCTGTGATATACTGTTTATCAGAAAATCGTGAAAATCTAGAATACTACCTGTTTTCCACTTTCATTATTTAGAAGCATTTCAGAAAAAAACGGACTATAGTCTTATTGCGTCATGGCCATCTTGTATAGTAAGTGTGTGTATTTTCTCGTTTGATATATTAGAACGAAAACCTCTGGTCCCTCTGAATAAGAGTAACTCAAATTGAGAAACCAAAGATTTATCAATTTAAGTCTCGATTTGAGTGAATTTAAGTCTTCATTCCTAGATTATTAGTAAGTTCTCCTTTTTGTTCATTTCGGCTAAGCGTCGGGTGGTTGAGGGCCCGCGCATTAAGGTCGATTCCTGGCTACCCACAGACTAGGACAGGTATGGCCTGTGGGATCTCTTAACTCTTCATATTCTAAAATATAATGAAAATAGTAATTTGCATATTTTGATGACTTATCATCATGCTGCATGAAAATGTAATAAAATTTTGAAAATGAAATTATCTTTTCGAAATTAGTTTCTTGCCAAGGATATGCATCCCACATTGCATGTATTAGCCGTATTAGCAAAACAACTACATCAATTCACAATATTCCACGAAATTCAAATACCATATCATAATCACGTTCACCTTGATTTGCTAGTTGCTTGATCAGCTATCTATGTTTGAAGAATTTCACTAAAAAATGTTTGTTACTGTAGCACAATAGCAATGTTTTTTACCTTGCAATGAGGGGCAACACATAGTATAATCTTTGCTTTTATCATCTTGATCCACAGGGAAGAGATATTTCATGCAAATTGAGTTCAAGCCGCAGCTCAATTGATCACTGACGTCGCATTGTTTATCTGTTAATGGTGCACCACCACCGAAGCATGTCGGTTCTAGAAAAAAGATACTGTATGGTTAGTCCCTGTAAAATATGTAAGGTGGACGGGACATTGTTCTGAAGATCCTAGAGTGACTCGTCAAATTTTGATCCATAGCACAAAAAATGATAAATCAAAGGTTAAGTCACTACAGTTGCATGCCTACAGTAAAACTAGTATACAAAATGCATGAAAATACTATATCAAGTTACTGTAGCTATAGGAACTGCCAGTATTTTGAGCAATCTTCCTGATACCGAAAAACATTACCGGGTTTCGGGCAACAGAGTCCCAAATTCGAAATATACGAACTACAGTATTCATTTTGTTTGCATTTCGACGTTTGCACCCCGGCTGGAACTTGCGCATCTTTCACAGTGCAAAAAGTGACATTTTGTAACAACTTGGCTTTTTCGACGTCCGAAATTTTGGGCGATGCTTGAACATCGGCGGCCACTTTGTCCGCGATGACCACCATTTTGGAGCAAATGGGCGCCGGCGCGCAAACGCCATCGGTCAACGTGAACGAACCGCATTGGCAAACGCAGCGACCGTTTTTGTTACAGTAAGCGTAGTCCGGGCATTTTTGGAGTGTGTCGGTCGGCGAACATATGTCGCCCAATTTTAGACGTTTTTCGCACTGATCGCCATTCAAAACTTCGTCCGGTTGACATTCTTTGGAGCAAAACGTGAAAGGGTAATTGCCCTTTATTTTGCTCCCTGGTTTACATTGGCATGTGCCTGAAAAGAATTAGTTACATGACTACGGCTTACAGGGTGTTTTGGGAAAAGAAGTCGAGGTCATGTTAGTTAGTAGTTATATGGGCCCGTACAGGGGGTAAACAAAAGATACCCCTGTACAAAACATTTACATGAAAGTTTGCCGCCTTAACTGTGTGGAGCGATACAGGGGGTGTAGAAAGTATGGTTGATGATATAATACAATCCGAATTTTGTTAAGTGTGTGAGGCCATACAGGGGGTAAAGAAAATAGGCCTGAAGCATCAACACGTAAAATTCTACTTTCATATAGAAAGTACGCCCAAAGCTTCAACCGGTAAAATCCTGAAAATTCTTTTCCATGTGTTTTGTAAAAAGACATGACCCAAAACAGTAAAAAACGTGTCCCGAAAACAATGTTCAAGCATAGGGTATGTAAAAAATGTGTCCCGAACAAAATTTGTTTTGAAAATTTTGTAAAAAATGAGTTAAACCATTAGATCGTTAGATTCTATGACCCTCAGGTGATATTTTTTCAATATTTTGACTGACATTGCATCGTCAATTTAACATTCGAGTTGGTTGAGCAACATTGAGGTCAAATTTTACACGTTGAAGCTTCGGGCGCACTTTCTACACCCCTCCCCCCATATACCACACTGCATGCTTAATGAAATTTGGATCATATTATAGTCTGTTTTTCTTGAAATGCTTGTGAATATCAAGAGTGGAAAGTAAGTATTATTTTGTATTTTTGTCATTTCCTGCAAGCCTATGTGTCACATTAAACTGAAAATTTGTGGGCCTACTCCACTAGTTTTTGCCATTTGTTGAGCAAAAAGTCCTACAGTAGAAGCTTTGTATAGAAGACTTTGAGGTGATACGATTTTTTCATCATTTTTCAATTTACAAGCATTTTATAAAAAACAGATTGTACATCCTCGACCATACATTCTACACCCCCTGAATCGCCCCACACAGTTAAGGTGGGAAACTTCGATATATATGTTTTGTACATGGGTATCTTTTGTGTAGCCCATGTACGAGCATGTTTATTCAAAAAACGCTTCGCAGTACAGTAAACTATGCTCAATTCATTTTAAATGATCGACTAAGTGATCCTGTGAACTAGCATGAAAATCAGCCTGTTTTTCTTCGAATGTGGTAAGAGTTGAAAGCAGGTACTGCATGACAGATGTCTATGATTTACTGTAGGATAGCAAATTTTTGAATAACAAGCAATCCACTGATCCGTGATGTTCATCAGTATGTTATTTCAGCCGTTTAGGCGTATCATTTTACAGTTTTAAGAAAATTAAGTGATAAAATTAATTTTTAGACTAGTTAATCTGTTTGAATGCAGCTTGCTGGCCAATATTTAGTATAAAGACCAAGTGAAAAATACCTATGGTTTTGACGTTCCCATTGTCATAGTGGGATTGACCGTTTTCCTGAAATTTGAAGTCTTCCCTACATGGAAATTGTGTTATTAAAGTCAACCTACTTCTCGGCTGTTGCTGAGTCTGCTATGTCAAATTAAATGAGCTATTACGTTTTTTCCTGAAGTAGCTTATGTAATTACCATAAATTCTTCTGTTAAACACATATCATACATCAATTTAGACTTTGATTTCTGGTACATCAATTCAGAAATGATGTTTGAGTGAATCAATGAATCAATTCAAATATTAATTCATAAGTCAATCAAAATTTGAGCAGCAGATCAAGCCAGATTATTCAGATTAAAAGTCAAGCCTCAGGTCAGATATCACAAGTTAAGTTTCAAGTCAAATCATTAATAAAACAACCAGACGGACAACAAGTGCAGTTACAAGTCAAGTCACAAGCACTGACCACATGTCCGCAAATTGGCATTTTTCCAATCGAGTCTATTCGACGCAAGTCAGGTCAGGCCTGAGTCTTATCAGCTAGTTAGTTATTTCAGAACAAGTCAGTACAAATCAGATCGAGTCAAGGGAGATGGACTGAATTTGAGCCAGGGCGAATCAGATCCGATCAAGCTAAGTCAAATTGAGTCAAGTCAAGTTAATTTGAGTAGAACAAGTTCATTTTGTATCACGTCAAATGAGATCAGACCAAGTCTGGAAAGATCAGATCAGGTAGGCCAGTCAAACACTCATGTATAGTAAAATCGTCAGATAATCGAGTCAGATCTCATGGGTAGGAGTTGGCTCAGGTCAGGTCAAGCCGAGTCAGAAAGATTGGCCCTTATCCATTCGAATCATTATGCTTTACCCAGGTCATGTTAGGACAAGTGAGCCAAAGCAAAGACAGATTGAGCCAATTAATGTCAAGATAGATCCATAAGGTGAATGAAGTAAAATAAGTGAAAGTTAAGTAAAGTAAAAAAAAAAGCACAGAAAAACCATACTAAAGTAAAGTGAATTAAGGCAAAGTAAAGTAGAGTAAACAAAAACAAAGAAAAGGCTACGAAAAAACAAAAATGATGCAAAGTGAATCAATGTAGAATAAAGTAATGTCTTCAATGACTTCCCCTTACCCTCAATGCAAGCCGAAAATTGACTATCACATTGTTTGCTGTCTTGACATTGATCACCGACTTTCAATGAGGGCAAGCATTTGCCGTTCACATTGACCATACTGGTGGGGCAATCTTTCGGGCAACAAAGCATTTGGGGCGCGAAACCGCCGAATCCGAAACTGTGGCAATAGTGGGTTTGCCAGGGGCAATAACTGCCATCCGATGAGCGGAAGTCATTGGAACAGGTGGCGTTTGGATGGGGCAGACCCGTCGGACAATTGATGTTGACCGATGGGCAACAGTAACCGATTTTACTTCCAGATTGAACGTCCGGTTGACTCACAATGCATGAGTAGTCCTGCAGAAATGAATTTTTATCATGCGACTTGGAAAATTTTGATCAATGTGGATTTTGTTTACAGTGGTTTTTTGCTTTGTATTTTTGCTTTGTATTTCATCTGTAGCAGCTGGTGTAACAAAGTAAGCACTGCTTTTCGGGACATTGATATTTGAATATCTGAGTAGCGTAGTACTAAGGAAAATTAAGGTTGTTAGCTGATGCAATTTTTAATGATAATCACAGATAAAAAAATCATCTTGTAAATTGTGTCATTCTGTTTTGGATTTTAATACATATCTCACAGTATTATCATATTACATGATGTCGAAGTACTTGTGATGCCTACCACATAATATGATGGGCAGGTGCATTTCATGTAATGCATTGCACCGAAAAGTTCTAGAACCTTCCACAATAATCTATAATATTCTTTTACATTTTAAAATGTTCTAGAACATTTGGTGATTCGTAATGATAGTATGTAAGCCGTGTTGTTTTGTATATTCATTCATTTATTTATTGTACTATTTGGTACTTCGATATTATATGTTGTGTTAGTTAGCCTTATTAAACCTAGCTATTTACCAGCTAGTATTCCAGTTGGATATTTACCAATTATACTAAGGCTGATCTATTTTCGACTTAGTCCAGTCATTATTCAAGACACAACAAATTTTGTATCATCTATGTGAATGTCGTCCATTATTTCAAATTGTTTATGCATTTGGAATTAATTCATCTTCCTGAAATTGGACAGGCAAAAAACAAAGATTCCAAAAGTGATTCTAGAAACGCCTCTTTGGAGAAATGATAAAATTTCATATCCATGCTGGTTGCTTTGATAATCACTCTGGTATGGTGTCAGGATTTTATCATTTTCCAAATACTCATCCTCAACTAAAACAAGTAACTTTTGTGATGACATTTCAGAAATATGAAATAAAAATTATTAAAATTCTAAAATTCATGAATAAAATGATCTGCATCTTTTCAATTCATAAAGTTTTGGAAATTTCACCAAATATAAAATTTTATTGGCCCCTCGGCTCTTGGCAGTGAATGCCCGATTTACTGTAAATTTTGTCCAGTTTTTGTTTTTGAGAAAAACTTCAGTTTAACCCTTACTATAGAATTTCATAGAACTACAGTAACTATATGACTGTACCTTCGAACAATTGTCTTTCGGCGTAACTTTCTGGCCCCAAGATGGTTTCTCAGAATTGTTGGGAGACCCTGGTTTTATTGAAGGGTCGGTGAAGGAAATAACGCATTGCTGGAAAGAGCCATCTTTTGCTTTTAATGCGTCTCCAAATGGACAATTGACCGCTGTGCCAGAGAAAAAAGTTAACAATTATGTGACACAAAAATCAGACCCAGGTATAGCTTTACCACGGGGTACGCAAGTCCCTTTTTGCGAAACAAATCCATCGCGACACGTGCAAACATCGGATTTACAGTACGAATTTACCGCTTGACACTGCTCTTGCGTTTTGCAATTCGAATTCAAGTCAACCACTAAACACTTACACCGTAGAAAATGGAATACAGTAAATACGAACAACTTACGTGGTAAGCAGATTCCATCGTTGCTTTTCACTTCAGTGGCTTTGCAAGCTGTGAAAGTAATAAATTTCTCAATAGTTTGAGTTCATGGACAAAAAAGCATTCAACTCCAGTGCATCTACATTTCAACGAGATGAAGAAGCAGACGAAATAATAAAAATAAAAAGCAAGTATTATTTTGCGTTTTCACGATTTTCTGCTAAAACTTTGTGGTTCATAGGTAAAACCCAGAATGGAAACCAACCGGCAATGGAACCAAGCCGAGGATAAAGTGGATCTCGGAGTGTAAACACGATGCCAGATACACCCGGAACTGAAAATTTATCGGCTCCGGATCCAAGGCCGGATTTAGTGGGTAAAACCCGGTGCTCAGCTGAGCCGGTGTTTGTGGGTAAAACCCGGAACCGGTTCTGAATCTCGACCAGTTCTCAGTCTAGCAATTGTTAAGAATGCAGCCTTGTATCCGGCAGTAAATTTGATCGTGATGAAATATATTGATCGCCCAGATGACCAACGGTCTTCATTGAAATACAGACTGATAGAATAAATTATGTGGTGTCATTTGGATGATCATTGGTCAGTCGTACTTTCCAGTGACCATTGGTCAGTCATGTCACTCTGACTCACCAATGGTCACTAAAATTATCCTTTCAAGGTCAAACTATTTGGATGAATTGTGTCTCAGATGTCACATGAGTTAGTGTTGGTCATTCGGCTCACTCAGATGCTCACTCATAACTTTTTTTCTCAGACTTCAAATGCTTTTTATTCTTTTTTTCGTTTTTTCAAATTTCATTATGTGGAAAGGCTGGTCGACAATTTTTTGAGAATAAGTCAGAATTTATAGTTTGTTTTTATTGAAATATGCTTTTAAATTATTAAAGGGGAAAGCAAGTACTATTTCATATTTTACGATTTTCTGCTTAGATATATTTCATGTAAAACTGAGCATTTGCAAGCATACTTAACCGACCTTTAGTCATTCTTTTAATAAAAAAGCATACTGTAGAAGCTGAGTGTAAAAGATTTTGATGCCAGTTATGATTTTTGTCAAATTTCAATTTAAAAGTATTTTATAAAAAAACAAACTAGAGGTCTGCAATTTCAGGTATTCTTTCTGGTTTTTTTACAAATCTTGCCCAGTATACGCGAAATAGCTACGATTTATGCTCGTCTTAAAAAAGGTTACAGTAAGACTAGGGTAATCTGAAAAGAGTTTTTGATTCAATTCACAAGTTTTTGACAGCACAGGGAGCCTCACAGTATCCTTGTTGAAAAGTGTCTCAGCGGACAGCTTGAAAATCGAGCTCAAAATGTGAATCTTTTCTGCAATTTCACCAGAACGACATTCTATCATTTTTCTATCATTAATACAAAGCCTTAGCCTAAGCCTAAACCTACACGCAAGCTTAAGCCTAAGCTAATCATAACGCTAGGCCTGAGCCTAAGCCGAGCCTAAGCTCCAGCCTTATCCTAAGCATAAGCATGAGCCGGAGCCTAAAGGGTTATTTATACTTGCCTTTTTCGTCGGAACGGAACGGAACGGAATACAATCGTTGTGTCGATTTTTCATTCCGCACGGTTCGGTTGGGGGTTACCGTAGGTCATTTTCTAGAAAATTGCAGTTATCCTTTGCGATCGAAAGTTGATTTTCAGGCTGAACGTTTCAAGCTGTTGGCGATCGGTTCCGTTCCGTTCCGTTGGAAAAGGCGAGTATAAATGACCCTTAAGCCTGAGCCTAAATCTAAGTCTAAGCCTAAGCCTGAGTCAAAGCCTAAGCTTAAACCTAAGCGTAAGCCTAGACATGATTCAAATATTTCAAAATGCCGTGGCGATAAAAGTAGAAAGGGTCCCGAAATCTTTCTCTTCTGAAAAGCATTACTCGCAGATCATGCTGCAAAAAACTATAGTTTTTGAGATAAACCTCTAAATAATACTTACCAGGCGCGCACAAGCCCTTATCCGAGTTATAGTAAGAATCTTTGGGACATTGGAGGGAGCACTGCCCGTCTTGTAGCACGAACGGACTTCGGCACAAACAGACACTCACGTTACGGCCTTTTGCGTCGTCGCCCGTATACGGTACACATTGGGCCGGTTTTTGGCACACACCCCTGCATTGCGAAAAGAGTGGGGGTGCTGCAAAAAAAAGAACTAATTAGACCATTTCGTGTGTCCATTTAGCCACCATGCCAGTTCAGCCACTTTTCCGTTTCAGTTACTGTCCAGATTCAGCCACTAAATTTTTTATTATTTGTACACTTGTCATTAGTCGTCGAGTGACTGTATCGTTTGAGTCACTGTCTCATTTCAGCCAATGGGTAATTTTTTTTGCAGATACCTACAACGAACACTGTTTCGAGTGAGATACTCTACTATAGTCATTTGCATAATGCATAGAGGTCAAAGTTTTTGTGTATAATGCCTTATTTTCATTGAGTTCAAAAAATGAATATTTTTTTATTATAGGGAAAAAAATAAGATGTACATATAGGAATAAAAAATGAGGTCAATGAGTAAAGACTCAAGGCCATTCGATGCTGTTCGGACTTAAAAAACCAGGTGTTTTAAGCAGCGATTTTCATGGAAAGATTATGATATCCTTATGCAAATCTGTGATTTCCACACAACAATAACGGATTTGTATTGCAAAATTTGCCATATTCAGAGAACGATTGATTGATTTCATAACACAAGACTTTTATTGAACATAAAAAAGCTGAAGCCATACAGTCATGTAAGGCTTTAAAAGCTGGTGCTCCAAAAAGAAAAAATTAGTGGTTGATGGTGGCTGAAATGCCACAGGGCCCCTGTACAGCATAGGAATTTGGCGGGGGGTCAGACCCAAACCTTCATAAAAAAGAGTTCGGAACTCAGATTTTAAATTGATCAGATAGATTTAAAACTGGGTCTATAGATACTTCTCAGTGTGCTCTATCAGTAACTGAAAAGAACATCAAACTTTTTCGTTATAATTTTGAACGTTTTTAGATTAAATTTCCAATGTTTCCAAAAATCTTATTTATTTTACCCTGTTGACAAAATTAATTTGGGTAAAAATTCACTTCTGCATTTCATGGGGTGAAAATTTCAAAAAAAAGATGAAAATTCTGTTAGCGGGTCAACCAGGGTTCTGGACCACAGCAGCCCCTCAAAGAACATGTATTAATTAGACGCATACTATTGCGCTAAAGATAGAAAATATTACCTACCTATAACGCAAACTGTTTGAATAGCATTTTCGCCTGTAAATCTTGCTTCAGGATAATAATTATCCTTGCATCGACAAACTTGTCCCACACATTGCACGGAATCGGGGGCGCCGAAACAATCAGTGTCATTGGAGCAGACTTCGTTGAAGAATTTGGTTCCTAGAAACATTTTCACGAATATAATGCTGATCTACCAAAGTATGCTCTTATGAGGACTAAAATACGAAAATACACTTGTCAACTCCCCAACAGAAATTTTGGGTGAAAAATAATTTCTGTGAAAATCTATCCGATTCAGAGTCATTCTATAAAGTAAGGCTAAATATTTGAAAATGGAATTTATTCAAAACCGAAGAAAAATTTTAGCGTTGACAAAAAATGTTCAGTAGCCAGAGTTAGCTCATTAGTCCCATGAGTAATGGTTCTTTTCCCAGCAGCAACAATATGTTTTAGAATTTTTCAGTAGCTCAGCAGTTTAGTGATTCATTAGTCCAGTAAGTAGTGATCAGTTTCCAGCTCCAATAACGTTTATTAGACTTTTAGCATAGCATAATAGTAATCATTTTACAAAAAAATACTATATATTGGGCATTTTTGCTGCCCATTTCGCAATTGGCAAGTTGACATGCAAATTAATGATGTGCGACTGGACAAATTTGCATAGCAATGAAGCGCCAAAAAAAGAAAAAAAGACGAGGATGAAATCATTCTTATTCATGACTGTATTTTTGGTAGTTTATGCCGGCATCCACAAATAAACTTTATCCGAGGTTTAATTTTATAATTTACATAAATATGGTCCATCCACAAACTTGTAATTTATTTAGTATATTGATTTGCATATTTTGCCTCATTTTTTGCAATTTGTTTTTGCAATTTTTTTGCAATTTTTTTGCAATTTTTTGCAAATTTGCAATTTTTTTTGCAAATTTTGCATTTTTTTGCAAATTTTTGCAAACAAACATTTTTTGCAATTGTTTTTTTGCATGCAAGCAAACAATTTGCAAATTTTGCAATTGCAATTACATCATATTGCATACTGTAGCTACACGAAAAATTCTAAGCCCAGGCTTCGTCTCTTGCGCATGGCAGACAGAAGACAGATCAGCTTGGGACTCTTCTGCATCGTTCCTTCCAGTGGGTATCCATTTTCGTCTGGGAGTCTACGAGGTCCACTCTCTGAGGACCCATTATTAGTAAGTGTTTGTTATTGTTGCCAGGTCTGGGCGAGAACTGTTGCACTATATCCGAGGCCTAGCCGAGGAGAAATTCTAACTTGCTCCTGAACAACCATCCTTATCTCTATGGAAAGACCCGCGCAACGTATAATAATCATCTCCAACATTAGTATTCAGTAATTTATTCACCTCGTAGTCCCTTGAGTTAATGCTCCAGCTGTAGAGGTTTCTATCAGAATTGAGGATCAGTAGTAGTCGTTCCTAGTAATAGTCGTTTTCAACATCGATGTTCAGAACTTCAGCAGCACAGTGGCTCATTATTTTTATGAGCAGTCGTTCATTTTCTGGTTGTGAAAATCTCTATCAGAATTTAATAATAATACCTGTTTCTAGTATAGCAGTTGTTTGCAACGTCAATGTTCAATAGTTCAGCAGCTCGGTGGCTCATTAGTCCTGTAGTGGTTCATGCTAGAAGGTCCATTAGAATATGAGGATCAGCAGTTATCGTTTCTAGTAATAGGCTTTATGTTCAAAAATTCAGCATTTCAGTGGCTCATTGGCGCATGAATAGCTGTCCATTTTGGGGTTGCACTTTGATGATCAGTAGTAGTCGTTTCAAGTAATAGTTGCTTTCAACATCGATGGTCAAAAGTTCAACAGTTTAATCGCTCATTAGTTCTATAAGTAGTCGTTCATTTTCTGGTTGCAGAAACTTTTATTTGAATTTAAGTCGTTTTCAACATCAGTGTTCGGTAGTTGAATAGTTCAATGGTTTATTAATCAGGTAGTAGTCATTCTTTTTAAGCCTGCAACAATGTCTATCATTATATGACAATCATAAGTAGTCGTTTCCGAGATCAATGTTCAACAGTTCAGTGGCTAATTAGTTCCGTAAACAGTCATTGATTTTCTGGATGCAACAACTTTTATTAGAATTTTAGGATCTGTATAAGATTTTTCTAATAATCGTTTTCTATGTTTAGTAGTTCGATAGTTCATGGAATAATTAACCACATGGATAGCCACTCATTTTTCAATTGCAACAACGTCTATTAGAATTCGAGGACCAATAGTAGTCGTTTCCAACATCGATGTTCAGTAGTTCAACAGTTCATTGGTTGATTAGTTACGTAATTATTCGTTCACTTCTCAATTGCAACAATATCTATTAAAATTTGAAGATCAGTAGCACTTGTTTCTAGAAATAGTTGATCACTAGAAAATATCAGAGGAAAAACGCCTAAAGTAATGAAGCCCCGGCGTAGTTCAGCAGTCACTAGTGCAACCTGCTCCTTGTACGTAACGTTCCTTGCATAATAAATCTAATATCCTATTATTTTCATTGTTTGCACTTTTCGATCATTCTGAGAATTTCACGTGAAAAAAAATAAAAAAATTTTATTACTTGAATAAATGCCAATTTACATCAGAGTACTGATTTACGAAGCAAAAAAACTGCAAATTTTTTTTTCTTTTTTTAACATATTCTAAAGTTTCAAAAGTCGACAAAAAGCAATTATCGCATGAATGACGTATAAAAATTTGGCAGGCGTTCTAAAACCAGCCGGCTTTCATGTGTTAGGCAAAAAATAATCAAAATCCAATTAGTGGACAAAATAATGAAGATTGTTATCATTTTTACCAATTTGAATTTAAAATGAAAAATACGAAAAAACTTGGTAAGCTTACTACTGTAATCGAGGACGGAAAATTTTTTCGTCTGTGATAGAAAAGCATAACTCATATTTTGCTTAAATGATGAAAAAAATAATTTCCGCTCCCTGATTTTCGTATAAAAAAATTGAGCATTTTTCTACAGTAAAAACTTTTTTGCTATGCTAAAATTGCATTCCAAGCTTAATCTTCCCTTTATGTCCATTCACTACAGAATGGTAGGTGCAGCGACAGTAAAAAATTAAGTTCAATTTGATGCGCAAATTTCATTGAGTAGAAAAGTTATTCTGTAGAAAAATATAACTTTCTACAATTTTACAAAATTCTCAATATCTCGCTCGTGTACGAATAAATTTTTCCCATTGACTACAGTAATAGATTTACTATCTTCCAAAAAGACGTTACCTTCTGCTGAATCTAAGCTCGGACAATCGGCAATATCGATTTTTCTGACCAGAGGTAACGTTGACGGCGGTACCGATTCTGATTGTCTTACCAACGAAATTAGACTCAAAAATGCCAATAATAACGCCAGAGGATTCAAGTTCCACAACATGTTTTGTCAGTTTACTGTAGTAAAAATGGTATAGCGGAACATTACGAATAATAAATATATAAAAACGTCAAAAAGCATAGAACCAGTTTTGTTGAAAAATGCTTTTCAAGGTCTCTATATTTCAGTTCAAGGATTTTTGAGCGAGAAGTGGGTGCGAAAGCTTTCTGGTACGCAAAAAAATTGGATCTTGTCTGCTTGATGCAGAGATTGGATCAATCATAGATACAAGTGGAAAGTTTGAGAATGCGAAAGAATGATGTTAGAGTACAAAATTCGTAAGTGAAAGATTCATTTAAAGAATTGGTTTTTGGTGCACGATGGAATTTTGACTACAATATGATGAAGTGATCCTCAAGTACAAACGCGTAAGATTATCCCCATCAAAATTGGATGAACGGCATCGTGTTTATATGGCATTCCCACTTTCATGAAGGAACTAAGCATTTTTTCTCAGTACAAACTTTTTTGCCCTTTGAAAATTGTGTAATGAAAATTCAGAAATCAAATCTTTCAGAGTATTTTCTTTGGAAGGTAATTTTGCAAGAAGAATGGACAAAGCATAATTTCTGATCAAAAAAAATGTGGATAAATCTGTTTATCCTACGATACCCCATTCACTTTGAAATGATTGACGCAGCGAGATCGCAGCCAAACTTTTGCTCAAAATATAGAAGGCTTGCCGACTGTATAAAATAAATTTTTTCCATGATATTATTTCGCGACTATTGAAATTAATATCCTGATTTCTATAATCCGTTTTTTCAAATGTTATTTTTCTGAAGATTAAAAATCAGGTACTTCACACTAAGCTACTTGCTGACGATTACTCTATTAACACTAAGAGCAAATTCTATTTCGAACTCCGGCGGGGAAACACATTTTAAACAATGTTATTGATGTCGTTTAAATGTAGTATTTGATCGTTTAAACAATTTTCGGAATGTTGTTTGCGATTGGTTAGAGTTCATTGTCGGCTTTTTTGGCCTTACAATCTCATAAAAATGTGAAACACTTTTATAAGAATAACACAATAGAGGGAGGGGTAAATCCGAAATTTTGGGGGAGGGGGTCGATGAAAGTCGAAATTTTTCCCGAGAAAGGCACTTTTTTGCCAATTTTTTCTCATTTTTTCAAGACTGGGGGGTTGGGTGGTTGGCCAAGTTGGGGGGTCTCCCCAACCCCCTCAATTACAGGTATGCACACAATCATACAGTGGTGAGCAATGTTTCAGTATCATATCTACTACGTTCTTCAGGCTATGACAATTAGAATAATATTTTGCTTGCACTGCGATTTGACCCTGAACTTTTGAGATTGTGAGTCGAGAGCTGAAACCACTGGGCCTTCACCTACTTAGATCTCCTATTTAAGCTGGTGAGCCATTGCGTCCCCTAAAGAACTTCCTCAAGAAGATTCTATTCGACCTGTGGCCAATTTCAATGCTTTGTGTTCCCACATTGCTGGAACCTGCTACTTTCATTTCCATTGTCTCCCTAATTTTTCTCTTGAAGGCATTGCTTTCATGGGCCGGTATACTGATGTTATCAAAGCTTGGCCTACACCCACACTTTAAGCAATGTTCTGCCACTCCACTCCTTTCTTCATTCAGGTTCTTTAATGCCTTTCTGTGTTTTGCGACTTGAGCGTTCTACCGTTTCTCCTATGTAGACTTTCGCACATGGTTCCATGGAGATGGAATACCAATAATAGCCGACAATGAACACCTGATTGTTTTAAGGAGATCGAGTGATTTAATTTGATCCAGACTGATTCGTTCATGTCAGCTTTTCGATCACCAAAGGTTGAATAAAATGGCTGCTTTTCGGCAATTTTCGATTAGAAAAGCATAAAATTCATTCCATGAGCTAAATGGGAAAATAATCTGGAGTAATGAACAGAAATTGATGCATGTAAATAAACAGTAGGATTTCATTTCAGTTTTCGAAGAAAACAATTGTATCATTGATGATTGAAATGAGACTTTTTAAGTTGATTACAGAAAATATGTGAATTGAAAACCAGCAAGCCGAAAGTCAATATTCTCTTATCTAGTACTGAAACCTTTTCTGTCAAATTCTACTTGATTTCTTTCTGCCAACAATAATGAGACAATCAATTATCGCTTTCGAGGCTAGACTCGGGTGACATATGGGGTAATGGCAGACGAAGATGATTCAAAAACAGGCGTATTGCAGTTAATAGAAGGTTGAAAATCATTATGATTTCGTGTTTCAAAAGAGAAAATAAAAATTTCTAAATTTGAATGATGAGACCTAAAATAAAAACGAAGCTTTTTTCTCATAAATCTTGATTATTCTCTTACTTATTGCCATTTAGCATCTAATCTATATACTCTATCAATTCCCATTTGAACTCAAATGATATTGGAGTTCAAATGTGCGAATATTTTCAATCAATTTGGTAGAGTGTGCGCTTTCAATAAACTGTCACGTTGTCAAACGATTTTCCATGTGCAGTTCTTTTAAATATCGCACTGAACATTAGAGTACATATGTAGCATTTGCTTTCAACTGTTTCCGGAAAAATTTCATTTGAAAAAATGGACTATAGTAAGGTTGCATTTGCCAGAACTCAAACCATTCCCTTGATAAAAATAATAGAACTTAATAGAGTATCGTAGAATAGTACTCGGGGGAAATTGTCCGAACGGTATACTACTCTTTCAGCATACCAGAGGACAAAACGGACTTTTTGAACTGAAGGAATGTTCTCTATATAAACGGCCATGCAGTTATTTGGACTGAACGACAGTTTTTTACAATGTATGCTTATGTGCAGCTGTGCAGGTGCACACTTGAGGAGCATCTTTCCAAACGAGCGATTGTTTATCCACATTACAGACAAAAAAACGATATATTGTCTAAAAAATTGAAGTTCTGACTTATTTTATTCAGGATATTTTAGACAAAATCAATGGGCAACTAATAACTAATTCAAGTTCTAAAGAAGTTGGGACTTCTGATTAGTCAAAACTAGAGGATATCATAAAATGTTATCACATAGTCATGTGTAACTGAAATCTGATGAGATTATTCTAACATAGTCAGAAATTTTTGATCTCCTGAAAATTTGGGTGAAAAAATTCAAAGTACTGTTGTAACTATAGTCTGTTTTTTATAAAATTCTTCCAGATACAAAAGTGACACAAATCAGTACTGTCATGGAAATCATTCACATAAAGTTCTTACTGTAACATTTTTCCCTGGAAAAATTGCTAAAGGTTAGGCCGGTATAGTCACAAATTTCCAGCCCTACATATTTTGTTTATCAGAAAATCGCAAAAATCTGAAATACTACCCACTTTCATTATTTGGAAGCATTTCAGGAAAAACAGACTATAATTTTCAAATCAGAGATATTTGCTGCTCCATTATTTTCCCATTTACAAACATTCTATAAAAAGCAACTCGTAAGACACTTTTATGAGAGATTCGACCTCGTCAAGACAGCTACGACCGTAAGTACTACAAGTTCACAATATTTTTATACCTCGATCATTGTACAGGGTTTTCCATGAAAGTCTTCAATTTTGCACGAAGAGCATATTGCATAAAGTATTGTAACTATAGTCTGTTTTTCTTCAAATGCTTCTAAATAAAGAAAATGGAAAGCAAGTAGTATTTCAGGTTTTCACGATTTTCTAATAAACAATATATCACATAGGGCTGGAAATTTGTGAGTATACTGAGCTAACCTTTAACAATTTTTCGAATGAAAAATTTTGACAGTACTAATTTGTGTCGTTTTTCTATTTGGACACAGTTTATAAAAACAGACTATAATATACCTACATTGAATACTGCAATTCCGATACTTTCAAGGCATAAGTTTCTGAGAATAGTTCAAAAAACTGAAAATACCTGAAAATCAGGTATATTGCGTAGGTTAACATGCTTTTGGTCTCTATTTTCAACGAAATTCGCAGTTCACGTTGGATCTTATTTACAATTTTACCGCCACGAGTTCCCAAGTCTCCTAAGCCCTTAATTTAGGTGAAATTCTTGGTTCTCGTAGCCCAAGAATCCTAAAACTCTGAAATTTTTTAGTTTTCTAGCATTTTATGGCATACCCGCGACCGAAAATATGCAGGGTGAGCCAAAAAAGGCGACCGGCGCTGACTTTCCTAACTTCCGAATGAATAATGAAGCTTTATTAATCTGGATTGCTGCTTTAGAATCCCTTTGTTTTTCTATTCACAAGGGCGTAATTTTATGCTCCCAGCTTTTATGGATACCGTACACACAGAAATTTAGTAAAAGTGGTCACTTTCCAAAAAGTAGAAGTTGTAAAATCAAAGTAAAAGTTGTCCTATTGTGAAAAAAGTCTTTTAAAGATGTTTACACACAATAAAACTTTAAAAATCACTCAGATTTGCAATTTACATACAATTTAAAGTCATCAACTTCTTGTTTCAATATGGACAAATTTTCACCTGTTTTGAAACTGGGAAAAAATCAAAATCAAAGCGAAATCGATTCTATCATTGATCAGATCAAAAAACGTTTGAAATCATTGTTGAAACGGGAAGTAGGACACACTAAAATGGCTCCTTTCCGCTGTATTTTACTTTTTCTGATGTAAAACATGTTGATTTTTGCCAATTTTTCTTGTTATTTGCAAAAGAATCGACGTGTAGTACTTTTGATTCTAGTCATCCAATATTCGAGCAATCTGACTGAAACCTTACAGTTTTTATGCCAGATGTTCGACGGAAGCAAAGCGCATTGAAAACGCTTCAACCATTTGAAATTTTTTTTTGGAAAACAATTCATCATGATACGAGAACACATCAATAAACAATATAATAACCACGAGATTACAGGTGAGAAAATTTTATCATAAATTTTACATATAATTATATAACACCGAAACTTTTGAAATTGGATATTCGCCAAATTTGTTCCCGAGGCGTCTTTTTAAAACAGAAACATACGATTCTGAATACAAATTTAAATTATACACTGAACTTGTTTGAAAAAAAACAAAAAACAAACATAACTCTAAATGGAGGAAATAAACTTACCAAAAGATGCATAAAAGAAAACACCAAAAAACGATTTGCTAGGAAATTGGCGAAAAAAGTTAATCCAGAAAGTAGTAAAAGGATGTTCATAACTGATTAAATAATGAGAAAAAAAGAGAGAAATATTTATAAACACATTCAATATTTGGAGTAAGTGGCCTACATAATTAGTGTTATCTTATACCTGCTTTTCTTACAAATTTTATTTTTCAGAAAAAACGGTTCAAAAGTTTTGTTTTCTAAAATTTCAGATTGCCTCATAATCAATACTCGAAAATTTTTCCTGAAAATTTCCCACGGATCTTTCAATTCATTTTTCTTTTCGTAAACCATTCTTGACTCTTGACCATTTGAAACCTTTCAAAGTCAGTACTGGTCGCCTTTTTTGGCGCACCCATGCTTTGTTAACAAGAGAAAGAATAGAGGCAGGAAAAGTTTCAAAAATAAAGAATGGTTCCAGAAAAAGGACGATATGTTTTTTACTGAAAATGTTGAAAGTGAAACAACACTAAACATATGCATAAAGTGCAGCAAATAAAAAAATAGCTAATTTTTTCCATGAAAACCTAGCTTATTATGAGAGTTGGAAGCAATTACTATTTCAGACTTTTAAGATTATCTGCTAATGTTGTATTTGTAGTTTGGCTGGGTGCTGATGAGTCACAGGCAGGATTGGGATTCCAGGATTTGTCCTTAATGTACGTGTTTCCCACGCCCACGTTTACCCAATTAACTTAATTGCTTGTACTTAAACCCAACACTAAATATCCCACCCATTAAGGAATAGGTGTATCCTCAATTGTCTCCCTAATTGCCTAAAAACTGAGAGAAGAGAGTTTTCTACCTTTTATATTACGCAATGGAAAGAAAAACAAACACTTACTTACAGGCGAGGGCAGGCGAGAAAAGAAAATAAACAATTCACTCCCACGCACTGGGAAGAGAAAATAGATGGTTGCATGCGGGGAGGCGACAAATAAAAGCAATGGTGGCCAGCGGGGCACACGTTTAGTATGAAAAATATATAACAATAATGAAAAAGAAAAATTACTAAGAGAGAGCCAGCGCATGCGTATCAACGTGCACTACAGTAAGACGACTGTTGATGGTCCGCGTTGCTCACTCCACTTGCTACTGTGGGCCTCACGTACTCCGACAAAAATGACAAAATCGGCGGTAAACACACTACAACACTAAGTCGTATTTCAGATAGCATCAAAATAAAATTGAGATTTTTCTTGAATGAAAAAATTTTATGGTCAATGGTTTTTGTAAACGATTTTCAATGACAGACTATAAATAAGTAAAGGATTCTATTTCCATACCCGAAAAATATCAGGCAAAATGCAAACAAAACTATAAGATATAGAGAAGGAAAGAAAAAAGAAAGTAAAAAACGGAAGGAAAATTGAACAAAATAAAAAAGTTTGACATCGAAATGGTGGGCACCAATCCCTTCCCGCTTTTTTGAGCTTATGCTATACAAACTAAAACTGTAAAAATTGTGAACTTTGGAGTACTTTAACTATCCGAATTTGAAATTTTCGCAAAAATGAATGTTGAAACGATACTCAGCGTGTAAAACTACTTTAAATGTATCATTTTCAGCTATTATTATGTTTCAACTTATCACACGTCAATCCAAGGTCGAATTTTATCCAAATCGTATCTCGAACCGCCACCGGTGATCAGCTTTCTCATGAAAGCTCGACTGAAATTCAAAGTATGAATCAAATAAAAACAGACCATTTTCGTTCAGTTCACCTATAGTTCGTTTTTTCCAATAGCTATTTTAATTAGGGTTGAACGTAAGTACATCACATTAAATCAGTTGCTAAAAATTACTGTACCAGCGCCGAGCGCAATTAATCCTACATTTCAGTTTTTTTTTGCTCAGGCCCGGCCGCCAGGTTTTTAGTGTTGCCATCAGCGTTTTTTTTTGTGCACGGACATTTGTGCCAATTGACACAGGAGGCCAAAAAAATTTGTGCCACTGGCACAAAAATTTTTTTTCACTAGAAATATACTGAAAACCACTGTTTTTTCCCACATTTGCACCACCGTTTTTTTTTCCTCAAATGGGGTCTTTTGAGGAAAAAAATTTCGAAATGAGGAAAAAAATTTTGGGTATGGTTCTCATTGAGGAAAAAATTTTGGGGAATTCCAAACCGAAAAGATGCATTTTGGTGGACTTAAAAGGGTCAAAATCTCAAAATTTTCCGGCGCTTCGCGCCGGTCACAGGTTCAATCTTGACTATTTTCTATCAGGCGCGGCCATTAGCATATCTACTTCGACTTACTAATTAATGCTCAACAGTTTCTATCAATCAAGTTAGCTCGTTTCATTTTCTAATCGTTAACAGTCAATTATGTCGCCCAATATTGAGATTTTTCATCAATTTTCTCAATTTTTTCTCTCGATGTTTGGAATTTTTTTAAACGTCTGCAACCTGAACTTTTGCGTTTACTAAAGATAGAAATTGAAGACATCATTCTAGACTGCGATTTTAGAACTTCTGTTTATGAATATCTGTTGGAGAGAGGTTCATTTTCCAGCGTTTTAGAATATAAAAACTGAAAAATTTTCCCGGCGCTTCGCGCCGGAATAGGAAACAAATTATACTTCATCAGTCGGATTTTAATTTATTTCCCAACGTTGTGAAGGTTCAATTTCCAGCGTTGTAGAAAGTGAAAATCCAAATAGCGGATAAATTCCTGAGAACTCTGTCGTTATTCGTTAACATGCTTCACCCGCTCCTGTAAAACACCAATATATTCTTCATGAGCTCATTTTTGCTAATATAACTAGAATTTTCTCAATTTTTTTCTCATTTTTGCAGGTTTCTGACTCCAAATACAACAAAATGCATGGGTATGCTCCTAAAATGCATAAAAAAGCATCCGTAGCCACATTATAAGCGTTTTTAAAAATGTGGAAAATTTTTGCAAAATGAGGAAAAAAATATTGGGTCCGGTTCTCATGTGGAAAAAATCTTCGAGGAAAAAAAAAACGGTGATTTGCACTATAATGTGGAAAAAAATCTGGAATGTGGAAAAAATTTTTGAGGTCTTTCCACAAATGTGGAAGCAAAATTTGGGTATTACTGCGTCTGGTTCACACCCACCCTATAGCATTAGCAACGCGGAACGTACGCACAGTAAACGTAGTAGCGTGTTGACGCCAATCGTCATACAATAAACGCAAGTACTTGTGCATCCCGTTGCACGCAAAATTCAAAGCAGCTATTTAGTTACGCATCACGGTTTCGGACGCGATGACCAAAATTTAGTTAACCTTTGACCCGAGTGACCTAAATGCTAATTTTACGAGTATAATACTTGTGTTATATTTTGAAGAATAATGAACAAAGTAATTATATGTTGTGCTGTGTTAAATCGAAATTCAGACCAGTGATCCTCCGAATGATCAGTGGTCAACTGAGTGACCAGTGGTCACTCAAGTTAACGAACATATTTTTTGATGGAGAATTAGCCCATTAACTGGCAATTTAATGTTATCTAATATTCACTCAAGATTGATGCCCAGGGGTCATCCGAGTGACCAGACGAGCCGAGTGACCAGCAGTCATTCAACTCGGCAAACCTTTTGTTTGGTGGAGAATTAGCCTATAACTTCCATTTTGTGGCTAGTGATCATCCAAGTGACCAACCTGATGAGTGGCCAGAGGTCACTCAAATCAAAAGACGCGTTTTCTGATAGATAGTACTAAAAATACACAGCGTAATTTTGAATAAAACTGAAATGTGGGTCATCCGAGTGGCCAGACCTGGGCTTTCTTTGGTGGAGAATTAGCATATAACTAAAGTTTTGAATGTTATCTAATGTTTACTCAAGATTGGTAACCAGGCAGGGTTGGCAAAAACCAAACTTTTGAAATTTCGACTTTTTGGTTTTTTGGTTTTTTAGTGGTTTTTTATGGTTTTTTAATGGTTTTTTTGGTTTTTCTATGGTTTTTTAGTGGTTTTTTTCTGGTTTAATTCTTTAGAATGTTTGATACATCAAAATAACTATGAAAAAAACTGCTGGAAGCTCCCTGTATCATCTAAGACTAGTTAGGGAGCCTTAAAATGGCAGCTAGAAGTATTAATCTTATCGGAAGTGTCATTATTTTATGCTATAGGAAATCCCTATTATAGCAATAGAAATACAGTAATAGTGGGCACATAAGAGAGGAACCATGAGTGAAGAACATAAGAAAAGTAAAAATGGAACAGAGCATGCGATATGTAAGGGGTAAATTCAAGAAAAAGAAGAAAAATTACAAATAAAGAGAAATATACAATACACAATGTACGTAATCAAAACTCAAAAGAAATCAACTACAGAATTGTATCAATGCATATGCATCACATATATACATATGCACAGAAAAGTTGAAATGACACAATACCCTTTTCGATAAGAGGGTTTTAAATTGATAGATTATTACATATGTTATTAATATTACAAGCTGCAGTTGAAGGTCACACATAGACATTTCAGATGTTTCCAAATTTTTGCTTTTCAAACCTGTCTGCGAGCTATAACTACAGCAAATGGGTCTTATTATTATTCTCGTTTGCATGATAGATACATATTTTTGTAAGACTTTTTCTACTTAGCAGCAACATCAAGTCACCTAAAAATGAGCCACTCAGAAGCTCTTCTCTTTGTCAACCTACAGTATGCTTAACTGATCTGTATAAAATTTTATGATTGTTGTCTCATTTATATTTTGAAATTTCGAGCTAAGAAAATTAAAAAGGTTACTGTAACAATAGATTCAGGATATTAAACTCAATCAAATTCTATAACATTTTGATGGTGATATGGATCAATGGATGTCACCCCGTATGGTCGAAGTACACTCCACGAAAGATTTAGCATCTACTTTTTTGTGAGCAAATTATAGCAAAATTGACTCATGTACTAAATGTGTGCTTGCAAGATAGATGCAAAGGATATAGATTAATTTATATTACATCTTTTGAGTACAGAATGTAGCATAAAAATACGACTTTTTTCTACTTTATAGTGAAGTCAATTCAACTAAATTAATTGTTTTGTTGATTTAGATAGACACCAAAACATGCCTAGAAGATCGACTAATGTGAAAAAACAGTTTCCCAATGATTTTGGAAAAAAACCAAAAAACCAGAGATTTTCCAATTTTTTGGTTTTTTTAAAAAACCAAAAACCAAAAAACCAAAGCCTTGCCAACCCTGTAACCAGGGTCACTCATCCGACTGACCATTCCCTCATGTCATCCGATTACGCCACCTTATTTTTAAGTTTAAGGGTTTAAAATGGGTTAGTGTATATATGAAAGGTGTTTTGAGTTATTGATGATCTTTTGAGTTAATTACAAATTTCTTACTCTATGAGTCTGAAAAGCATTGCTTATGGATTGGGCCCATCTAGTTCCACATTTAAAGACGTACAAAATGGTCAAAGAGATCGATCCTCTAGATGTTTCCAAAAGGTCAATCATATGCAGATGATTTCCAGGATGCAAACAAAAAACACGATTTTCTCAACTTTGAAGGCTTTTGACTTTGAACAGGATATTCATGGGAGAAATGGTTGCATTGTGAACTATTTTTTCCGTTCTCTTTCCATGTGTTACTCCACGTTCTTTGTGTTAGTACATCTTGCAAAAAACTTGGGAAAATGCAAATAATAACCTGCACAGCATGCAGTATGAAACTTTGAACTTGATAGATTTTCCTTGAAAAAGAAACATAAAAATCTGTTAAATTTTGGGGAAATGAAAAGCTTCGAGAAAGACTTTATTCTTGCTAATGGAATCCCCTGCCCTATGATGCACCATGATGAAGATAGAATAAGTTCAGGAGAAGTTGCTAATTGCTTACCTTTTTCTTCACAAAAAAATTCAAGCTTCATTGAAAAATGACAGAAAATAAAATTTTAGCAAAAGTTGATTATTCCAGAACTTTGAAACAATTTTGTGAATATTTGAACTAACTACAATTCAGAGGTAAAATTTTTCTTAATCAAAATAATAATAATCAGTAATTTTTACTGAAGATATATTATTCACTAGGTATAGAATCATTTATTCCTTTAGCAGATACATACTTTCATCAAAATGACCTTCACTAGGCTTTAAAACAGATGTTTCGATCTAAAATTTTCAAAAAACTGATCAAATATGCTAAAATATTCTTCAAAAATAAAACATGTAAAATAAAATATTCACAAAGATTTGAAACTAGCTCATGCTTCCCAGGTTTATTCACCGATCACTGTAGCAAAAAGACCCAGATCACCGATCACTGTAGCAAAAAGATCAACTTGCTCATCAAATTTCAAAATAGCTAAAGGAAGCTAAAAATGCGTCAAACGGCAGGGACACCAGCTTGGGAGGCTTGGGCACGACCACACGACTCGCGGGAGGTCAAGAGGTAAGGCGCCGCACAATTTCTTGCAAATTGCCCTGTTTCTTGAAATCTTTTCAACAATTTGATCAAAATATTGACTACTAAAATGAGCGTTAAGTGCGGCACATTGTGACGGCCCAGGCCACATGCCCTGCGGGAGGTCAAGGGGAAAGGCGCCGCACATATTCTTGCAAATTGCGCTGTTTCTTAGAATCTTTTCAATAATTTGATTAAAATATTGACTAATAAAATGAGCGCTAAGTGCGACACATTGTGAGGGGTCAGGCCACATGCCCCGTGGGAGGTCAAGGGGTAAGGCGCCGCACATATTCTTGCAAAATGTTTATTTTTTATATGTTTTTTTCTTATAATTTCTTGTTTTTTTGGTTTTTTATATTTGTTTTTTCTTATTTTTTTCGTGTTTTTCTTAGTTAGTCTTTTTAGTTAATTGTATTTTTTGTTTTTTCTCAGTTAGTGTGTTTTCTTTCATAATCTTCTATTCTTTTGCTAGCTGTCTGTTTTTACTCATTTTTTCTTTTTCTTTTTTTGTTTTTTTGTTGAGCTTTGGTTTTTAGTTTTAAAAATTGCGATTTCTGTATTTGTATTTCTTATATATTTTTTCCTTTTCGTTGTTTCTTCATTTTTACTTATTTTTAGTTTTTTTCTTTTTTTTATCTGTTTTTTCTCCAGTTTTTTGATTGAATATTTAGTTATTTTTTGTTTATTCATTTAATTCATCTTTTTTCAGTTTATAAATTTTTGTCGAGTTGTTGTTTTTTGATTACTTTTTTTTACTTTCTCGTATGTATTTATTTTTTCAGTTTTAGATATTTTCTTTCAAATTTTTGTCTTTTGCTTGCTGTCTGTTTTTATTCATTTTTTAAAATTTTTCTTTTGTTTTTTCAGTTTGTTGATTTTAATTGAAAATTGCGTTTTTCCGTTGTTGTCTTTTATTGACTTTGTTTTTATTCAAGTTTTTTAATTTTTGTTTTTTTTTTTTGCTTTTGTCTTTTTTGTCGGTTTAAATATGGTAGTACTCTGCGTTGATACCACTGCTT